>VXAV01001109.1:51796-91796 GCA_013399715.1 Alectura lathami
TACTCGGCTTGGTGATTATTTTTGGGGAGCTCCAGGTGTGCCATCTTGCTTATTCGCAACCATTTGTTATACCATATTGCAGCTCTAATCCTCTTAGGAAAGGGAGAAGTTGGCTCAGATAGCTTAACCTGTTATATTGTGTGCTACATGAAGCCTCAATCTCTATTATGCCAAAGGCAATGAGACTTCAGATTGCTTTGGTGGGTATAACAGATAATGAAGCTTGGGTGTAAATAATTGCTGGTACATGAGGGAAAACAACTTAATCGTCATTTCTTTTTTTTTTCTGGGTTGGGTTTTTGTTCGTTTGTTTTGGAGAAGGAGAATAGTGATTAATTTTAATCGCTCCTATAGCTGTGAATGACAGTTTGAGTTGTACTTAATAGTGATTATAATGCATATTAAAGAGTGCTTATAATCTTATATACTTACACCATCATATAAGCACTATTTAGTGCATTGACAGTGCTTGCTTCTCATGAATATGAATCTTTAAAATGATATGGTATTAATTTTTGTCATTTATTTTAATGTTTTTGTCTTAAGACTTTTGTCTCTGCCTTTTTAAAGAGAACATATTACTTCAGTAGCTGTTCTTTTTACTCTAAAAATTGTTTGAAAAATGTAGGCAGAAAGCATTCACGGTGCTTCAGTGCACAAGTGATTGAGTTTGTGTTGACCCTCTGTAACTGAGCCTGTGTTTTGAATCCCAACTCTTCCCCCAGCACTGGGAGTAATATGATTGAGTCTCTGGAATCAGTTCCTGAATGCTGATAACATTAGGCTTTTCCATGAAATCCAGACACCACTCATGTGGAATATGCACCTTCCACATCACGCATGGTTGATATCAGATACAGGATTTTCAAGATTTGACAGCCCTTGCTCATGACCAATGATATTTATGCTGAATGTAGAACTGTCTTAATACAAATATTCAGCTGATACCAGCTGATAATAAAAACTATTAATTGTGCAGTTCCATTCTAATGTTCTTATTGTCAAACAAATACTAAAAATGGTTTTACTCACAGCTGATTAAATATCATTTATTAATCCATACCTCATACTGAATTAAACATTTGCTGGTTATGATTATACAAGCAGTCATTAAGTATTTTGTCTTTTTATTAATGTTGACATTCTTCGTATTTTGTTAACTGCATTTCTATTCAATGTTAGATCTTATTTTGAAGCAGATTCTTCCTTAAAATGACAATTTTATTTGTTTTGTTGGTTTTTTTGTACCTTATACTGTATGTTCACCTTCTTTAGTTGTGGTATCCTGTGAGGCTTTCTGTACATTTAACTTATTTTTCTAAATGCGGGTATGAGAGTAGAAGGAGATCAAATTAAGAACGGTGTGCAAGAGTCTAGCTGAACCATTCAGATACCCCCTTTTCAGAGCAAATTTTCAGAAATGCTTTAATGTTTTTGTGCCGATGAAGGTACCACTTCTAGCCTTACTTGTATCAAATTTTCTGAGGGAGGAAATGTAGAATTTCACAACTGTATAAAATGATCTTTAAGCTCTGAAGGCAATAACATAGGTATTTATAACCTTGACTTGTGACCAATTCTAGGTATTTAATATTGTGAAAATATAGTTTGAGTCTCTTTCTAGTCCTGTTATTCCTCTTGAGAAGGTTAATTTAGAACAATTTACACAGGAATAATTTTTGTGTTGTCTGTAGTACCTTGTAGTAGTGGGTTCATGATGTGATCATTTTAAGTTTACAGCTAGATACTTTTTCAGCTTTTCCTCTCTCTTTACATTTTTCACATTACAGTTACTACTCTCTGAAATGCCTGTGTGTATGTGTATGTGCACACACGCAGGCATATGCATGTAAAGAAAGATAAATGTGCCTTAATTGTCTAGTTTTATTGTAACTTTTCAACTTTATAAATGTTAATGTGAGATGTGTGGCAATCAATAAATCAGTTAATTTCATGTGCCTTTTGGGTTTGGGAGCTGCATATGACTTTTCTTTTTTGGCAATGCTGATTACATTTTACAGCACTGGAAAAGTTACTATTTGCTTTGAACCTGGTAATTTAAGATAGATAAAAACAGTGTTATACTGACGATTCCTCAAAAATAATGGTATTTTAAATGTCACAGAGGTTGACTTGCGTTGTGATTTAACTTGTTATAGCAGATGTACATTTTTTTCTTCTGGACATTAGTTCCTTATTGAAAGGAACTAATTAGGAATGTAATTAGGGTAATAATTACATTAGGGTAATAATTCTCTATAAATAAAAGATTTGTAAGAATGGCAGTTGGCATAGCCTTATAATAACTATATAGAACCTGGATAAATATTGTTGCTGCACTCAGTGCTCAGTTAAATGAAAGCTGTCTGTGGCTCCTGTGTAACTGCGCTACATCAGTGTCAAAAAGGGAGGTATTTACTTGTGGTGACATTCAGCATCTGTATGTGTTGGGATACTACTCCGAAGTCTCAGTTTTTTAAAGCAGGATGTCCACATAAAAATGGAAATTTAAAGAGAAGACAGTAATTGCTGATTTTACAAGTGTTGGCTTTCTTTCAATGCTCTGAGATATGATCACGAGGTCGTTATGCTAATAGGGACCTTGAAACATAGTTCCTTTAGGTTTTTTATGAAGCCTGTGTTGACATGCAGTTGTAAATGCTCTGTTTGGCTAAGACCTGTTTTCAGTCCTATTTTAACTGAACTTTGTGCTTGTGAGAGTTGTCCAGGCTGTCAGCGCTGGAGAATGGATGCCTGCGACATGGGGTGCGCAGCAGGATCAGTGCAGTGTGCCACAGCCTCATGCTGCAGGGCAGCTCCAGGGCCACAGCAGCTGTCCTCTCACCACCCTCAGCCCCTCTCTTCTGCAGTGAGGCTGTTCACAAGGGCACAAACTAAGCCTACAGCTCTTCCCCCGTGGATGATCCCCTCCAGAAGCTGCAGGAAAGCTAGCTGCTTTTGTATGAGCATTGCACAGCCATCTTCCTCTTGCGTGAATTAAATCTGAGCTAAATGTGAGCAAGTGATATGGGTCTGGCTTGTAAACTTCTACTTGTTAAGGCAGGTAAAGTTTTTACAAGGCAGTTTGCTGTGTCGCAGGTTTCCTCCTAGCCCCTCACTTCTATAGCATTCCAGACCTCCTCCTCATCATTTTACCAGGGAGGGTTTCTCTCCCCTTATTTAAACCAGTGTACATTCCTCGTCTTTCTTTTCCCCATTCTCTGTCTGGAGCAACACAAGTATGAGGCATATAACAGCTATACAGTCCAGCTAAAGTTTGGTGAAGTTCTGAATGAGTGGGAGGAAAGTGTTTGAAAGCATACAACCCTTAAGGATTGGCCAATTAATAGATTTCCAGCCACACCTCACAGCAGTAAGAGTGCTCCTTAACTACAAAATCAGAGAGCAGTAACAAAATATTCTTTTATTTTTCCAAATATGGAAGTTATGTGTTCATAGTTGTCAGTGTTCAGCTGATGAATTAGACTGAAATCTGTATTCTTATCGTTTGGGTTTTGTTTGTAATGCTATGTCTGTTTCTGAGTAACATAGTGGGACTAATTTGAAAGGAAGAAAACTTCTATTTCTTGTTGATCAGGTTCTGGAATCAATTAAAATCCATTCTGGAAATTTTTTTTTGTATTCTCTTCTAATATATTTTTCCAGGAATGTATGTATCTTGGAATTTTGTAGACTGAGAATTGCTGGAACAACCACTGATCAGAAGTTAAAGACTAAGCATTAATATGTGACATTAGACAGTGATCCCTGGAGTGGCTGCATTGCAGAGTGAAGTTTAGAGTGGCCCTGACTTTACAGCTTTATTCTGAAGCTGGGACATAAGCTGACGTTGTTAATTTCCAAATACAGTGAATTACAGTAGTCCAGTAATTACTGTGGTATTGTCTGATCATTCCGATTCAAAAGGTTCTTTACCTTACCTTTGTTTCATTCTTGAGAACTGAAAAATTAATAAGTTATCTGGTTACAGAGAAGCTGCTGCTG
Organism: Alectura lathami; assembly: GCA_013399715.1. Classification (NCBI taxonomy): domain Eukaryota; kingdom Metazoa; phylum Chordata; class Aves; order Galliformes; family Megapodiidae; genus Alectura; species Alectura lathami. The sequence goes on from VXAV01001109.1 coordinate 55,802, forward strand.
AAGTTTGCTGCATCCCACCTGTACTTATGAGCATAGCACACATGTTGGTCTGCCTCCCTTCAGTTGCCGTGTAGCTGTGCTGTACCTCATACTTGCCATTTGACTACAAAAAATTACATGATGCTGACAGATGTCTAACTGCTGTCCAGCTCTTGGTTAATCTTAGCTGGGATTGTGTAAGACAAAGTGTTCAGGCGCAGTTCTGACTCACAACTCCTAAACTCTTCCAGAATCATATCCAGACATAATTCAGGGCTGACCTATCTAACCACAGTTCCCTAAAGAGGGCTTCTCTTACTTGAGGGGTGATTAAGCCTGAAGCTGCTCCATGAAATGATTATGGTGTGCTAAGGATGAGGCAGTACATGTCTCTTGACCTCTCAAGTATAATTATGGGATTTACAAACTCAGTCAGCTATCATATGCAATGTGCTGAATGGGTACTCACAGAGAAGGATGGTGAGGACATTCTGATAAGGAAGGGGAAGGCAGAAACCCTTGTGTAGTATCTTGTAACTATAATGTGATAGGAAGAGACACAAAGGATCAGATTCTGAGTAAAGTTGCTTCTCTACAGGATCTGAAAATTAGTTAGATTGCTCAAATGAAGGGCGAGTTTAAAAAGTTGGAAATCAATTCATGAAGAACTACACCATTGGGCAAGGCTGCTATCCCTTCTGTGTCAGAAAGGAGGTAGGAACCAGCTGTGTTGTATGATAACAGTACAGAGCCAGAAGAAAGGACATGATGGTGAAAAGTCATAGAGCATCTGAGCCTGGGGTCAGTAGGTCATTAAGTCCTTCTTTTTAGAGAAGAATGTAATGCAGCCTGGCCAAATGAAGATATAAAACTGATGGAAGAAAACAAAGAAAACAAGGCTGTGTATCAATGCAAAAAGGAGCAAAAAAAAAAGAGTTAGTGGTGGTCAGTCATGTTGGTCCTTGGCTGAGTGAGAACAGTCATTCAGAGCTGTGCTGCCTCCTTAGCTGGCTTGGATGTTGCTGCCTAGGAAAGTACAGAGAGAAAAGGGAAGTTTGTTACCAAGGTTTCTCTTTGGAAGAAGCAGGAAGAAAGATCTCTGCATAGAGAAAAACAGAGATGAGAGTTGTGTTATTTGTCTGGGTAACATGAACAAGCCCATCACAGACCTGGGAGGGGGTTGCTCTTAGGAGCCTTTGCTGTACTCTGTACTATCTGTCACAGACTGCTTCCAAGCTGTGTGTATTGCAGTCCCTTTTTGCTCTAGCCTACTACGGTCAGAAGATGCTACCCCCAAGAAGGTAACCTGCTCTTCCTGTCCTCAGTGTTTCTGATTTATGAGCTTTTGGCTAGGTCACAGTTAATTTCTTGGTAATCCAGTTAGTACACAACACTGGTTCAGAATATTTGACTTTTGGTGGCTGTTCAGATTTTTGAATTTTTGGCTGAAAGCTAAAATCTTTAAAATTATTGACATGAAAAAGATCTGTTGCATGGCCAGAGTCTGTCTTTATGACAAGGTCTACAAACTTGTAATACTTGGACATCTTGATAAAGCAATTGTGAATTGACGAGTGTCTCAATGTTGATAATCTTTTTAAACTTTCTAGTTTAGTTAAACTGAAAGTGTGGGTGTTGATAAGGAAACACACTTTCTTCTGTTCTTCCCGTTTTCTCTTCAAGATACTGCAGTTCACCCATCTGTAGTGTTACACAGTTGCTGTATCTTGTAGGGAAGAGCACTGAGTACTAATGATATTTGAGAAGGTCTGTAGTTCTTTACTTGTACTCCTCTTAAGAGAAGCTGAAGTTTCTGGAGTGTTCTGACTGCTTTATGGAAAAGATTCTTCACTGTCTAGAATTTGAAAAAATATATATATTTTTTTCCAGTGACCTCATGGGTTCAGCATGTCTCATGCAGTATTAATCTTATGAAGAGGTGGGATCATTTAGATACAATATTATGCTTTTTTGAGCTACTTAAGATAAAACTGGCCAAAGTCTTTCAATTCTTAAAATACTACTACTTTTTATTTATGTAACCCTAGACATCCAAGAAGCAGTAAAATGGGTCAGAACTGAAACTGGAACAGTTTGTTTCCAGGCGGCTATCTGCAGTTTCAGACATGGTACCTCTGAAATGGTGTGAAGATTTGTAATGACCAGTTTTGTGCAACAGTGTACCATAAGTGAAACAGTAAGACCATTCAGAAGTTACCAAAAACTGAAGCTAAATTTCTATTTTTTCACTATGTTTATATATAAGAAGTTACTGAGGATAGATTTGCTTTAGTTTGTAGCCATTCATTTTCAATGCTTTGGTTTTATCCTTTATGAGTGATCACTTAAATATTTTTTTCCATTGCCTGGTTCTTAACTAAAGAAGACTTACCTTTTTCAGAGACGTAACATCTTATACTTGAGAAATCTGCTTTTGCAGGGAAATGAATAGACTATGGTGATGATATTAGAGCAAACTGGAGGTTAGCTGTAAAAAATGCACTGTGCAAAAGAAGAGTCTTAGTCATGCTATCATTCATACCTAGCTGCAGACTATTCCCTTTTTATAATGCATGCTTACTTTTGCATTGCTGTTTGACCTGCATCACTTGAAGTTATTCCTTGACATTTTTTAGTACTACTTTGTGAAAAATTCTTATTAGTAATAACTGATATAACAGTTCTGAGTAATGTTTATTGAATTCAAAGATGATAATTTGTTTTTAGCCTCAAAGCACCGTTGCTGAAAAGTATTTTTCCTTGTAAATTGTGTGGGAATAGTATCTAAATAAAACAATATTGTTTATCAAGATTACTAAGACAGTATTTTATGGAAAGAAAAAAAAAAACGAATAATTGAGTTAACTTGGTACCTATTTTGTAGCTTCACTTTTGAAATAGAGGAGCTTGACATTTTACATTTGTCAGCATTAAAAATAAACTTTGCTGATGTAATGCAAGATTCATTGTCGCTGAAATGGGTCGTTCCGTCTTTTTGCTTTACCCATGTCTTTAAAATCAGGAATGGTTATAGACCATAGGAGTCCAGAGACAGTACTTTATGTATTCTTGTAAAGGTGTGACACATCATATTTATGCAATATATCCTTTATTTTTATGTGCATTGCTTCAGGATTTAATTTCAGTTCTTCCACTTGTGTGCTCTGTGAGTCTTGGCTCCTCCTGTGTCACTCAAAACTGATGAAAAAACAACTTACTAACAATTTTATTTGTGTATAACCTTATTTGTGTATAAACCTTAGCATAGAGTATATATGACAAACTAATCCAAATTATCTCTACTCTATTTCCATTTTTTTTACTGCTTATTAGGAAATTTCTTTGACCTAGAAAGTCCATAACCCTGACTTACAGAGGTATGAAAACCTCCACTTTCCATAATGTTTTTGAAAGGCTGGACATTTCTTCCCCCAGAACCATCCAGCCATTCCACCAAACAAGAAGCTGCGTCTTTCAAGCCCTGTAAAGATAACTGCTTTTATAGAACATCACTTGTGTCATATGCTTGAATCTTTAAAGATTTATTTGCCACTGCACAGGCAGAAAAGTAATTTAAGTAAAATCTCACAAAGAGGAACAAATCCACAGCAACTGAACTGCTATATTTATTTCTCACATGTTCTTCCAGACAGAATTTGATATTTTTCAAGTTTGTGTCATTGTACTATTTAGAGAGGAAAGAGATTTTACTTTCACCTATTTGAATTGTATGGTGTTTGTTTTGAATTTTAGGCTAAAAGGTTAAGAATACAGTAGGTGAAGAGCTGAAGAAATCCAATTTTAGTTTCTGTGAGAATGTTCTCACAAAATGTTCACACTCTAATATATAATGTGTCTTATGTGTTTGGTGTATGTATGTTTTTGCTCAGTTCAACTTCTGAATTAAGAACAGGCTTGTGTACAGTAAGCTTCCCCTTTAAAGCAAAAGAGGGGCTGCAGTGTAAAATAATCTCTAATTAAGGCCAGTATTGAACATAACATAAAAGCATCACTATCGAAAGAAGGCATTATTCACAAATACATAATGTATACATTTTTTCAAGGAGCTGTGGAATGTTGGACTCGTTTTTCTTAGGTGAAAGTGCAATTCTGTTAGATTTTATCTTGTTTATACTTGAGGGTATGATAATAAATCAGTAATTTTCCCAAGTAACATTGACCTGTTTTATGGTCCTTCTTTCCTGTAGGTGAAGGAATGCAGTTACGCTCTCATGCCACAATATTCTTCTGAATATACAATTCAAATGTAACCAATTCTTGACAAACTGTGTTGCCAGTCACAGTTCAGTTTCTCTTGTTTCTTCACAAGTATCTCATTATTTTTAGATTCTGATCTCTGTCTGTATGTAATTAAACTTTGAAATCAGTTTGTATTCCAGCTCTTTGTGCAGATTTATTCTTAAACCGTATGCCTCTATTAGCAATGGAGTTCAAGTTGCCATTTGTACCTCTCATGACCCCCAGTCCTTCTGTGTAGATGTGTATTTTAATAAAAGTTTCTAATCCTTTCGTAAATGTAAGATGTAGAGGCAGAGTAAGTTAAGCCACTTATTTAACCATGGAGAAGAGTCAAACTCAAAAGTAGATTTCAAATAATTTTTCTCTGTTTAGGTTATTTAAACCCTGCTCCCCATCTAGTATCTGGTGCAGTGTAATCTTTGCAAAATTTTCATTGTTTTTGATTTGCCTAGTGTGCAAAGGGTGAAGGCTGTCAACCTGCACTGTAGGCAAGAAGGCTTCATTCGGTGTGGTTGTGTCAGATACTTGTAGTCTGGATATTACGGTTTATATCCTAGATAAGCTTCTGCCTCATCTTGCTATGGATTTATGGCTTAACAGATATTATAATCCATATTAATTATTCTGTACAACAAAATTAAGTCTTTTAACTTGTGATGTTCTACTGCGGTTCCTATGACTTGTAACTATCTTTCACATTTTTTAAAAAAAATTGCCCAGAAGTATAAATACAGGCACTCAGTTTTGCTTAGAAACATGCTTTGCTAGACTTTGGGAGTGAACTAGCAAATGATGTCTTTGTGTGAGACTGAACTTCCCTCTGCAGAGCTCTCACTGGCTCTGTCTCTTGCTCATAGCCTGGGATTCTTCAGTGCCGTTGAGTTCTCCTGATCTTTTTCTTGGAGAGAGTATGTTGAGTTGTTCTCCCGTTGATCATTTTCTGTTTGGAGGCCTTTCCCAATCCCCTCAATTTTGTTGTGCTTCTGAATGGGACTATGGTAATTCTTGGGCTTTGTAGCTCTCTCATTGTCTTTCTGACTAACCGATAGAAATGTCAGGCATAGAGAACCAGCTCCAAACTGTGACCTCTGTAACACTCCCCTTTAGCTGATTGACGTTCAGGCAGCTGGTGTGAGAAGCCCCCACCATTCAGGGGTTGGTGTACTTGCTGAGCGAGTCCCCTGATGTCAATCCTGTTAGCCCAATTGCCATGTGTTGGGAATGGTGGCCTTTCAACGCTAGATTAAACATTCTGCACCTGCTACTGATGTGGTACTTCCCCCTTCCCTCCCTGTGTCACCTTGAAGACTTGTAGGGCTGCTGCAGTCCAGCTAAAAAGCAGCTTTTGTTCTCTTAGGGTTCCCCTAACTCTTTGTACCACTAGTCCTTTTTGTTTGTTTGTTTGTGTAAGCCCTGTTAAGCCTGAGTATGGGTAATATTTTTCTTACTGATGTTGGTTTTCAAAACTTCATTTAGAAAATGAAACGGCAACATCAAATTAGCATTAAAATATAATGATAATTTGTCTTCAATCAGATGTACCAGCAAAAAATAACCAGAGAGAAGGACAAGCAGTAAAAAGATTGCGTAACAGGATATGCATTCTCAGATTCTTGCAGTAGGAAAATAATTCTGTTGCTGTATGAGGAATTATAACCCTTATTTATCAAGTGAGGGCTAAAATAATATTTTTATTTATTGATCTAATTATTATAATAGCAATTCACAATCTTTTTGTGAACAGTTATCTTCCTTTGCATCTTATAATTTTCTCTGTTAATATGGAGAATTTATAGATGCAGATAGACATTTCTTGTGTACCCTGCCTTTTTTGGTGCTTTCCCCTTCAAACCCATAGCTAGAACAGAGCATTCAATGCTGGGAAAAAAGCTTGAGAGGAGACCTTGAAAATTCTCTCCAAAGTCATAGTATGTCAGGAGTAATGCTTTTACTATGCTCTTAATCACTGAGTTCTCAATGTGGCTGACTTGACTGTGGGGATGACAGTGATACTTCTTCATGAATGTAGGTAATGCCATGTCTGGCCTGACAATTTTCTGATTTTGCATACTCGTGGTAATATTTTCAGTTATTGTAACTTATATTGCATATCTGCAATTCGTTGTAGAAAATTAATCATAGTATTGTATTTTCCCATTTTCACTGTGAATCATTAAGTGTTCTTTCTTAAAATCTCATACTTCTTGGGGAAGTGTAAATTTATACATAATTATCTGTCAATTTACATATTCTGCAGTGCCACTGCTTGCTTGTATATTTACGTTTAAGCTAAATAAATACATTGTAGAAAAGTCATCCAAGTAAGAAGTGAAAGAAACAACTTCTAGCTCAGCAGTAATGCAAGAGAAATTTTATGAGTAGACTGCTCTAGTGGAGTAAGTGACTACAGTAAAATTAATTTTAGCTTGCACTGTAAATGTCTGGCATAATTTCAGAGTATGTTGGAAAGACCGCCTTTGTTTTTCACTTGGAAGTTTAAAAGTTTAAAAGAACAATGTTTTTAAAGCATTCTATGCAAAGTAAATTTTATTTCAGTTTATTTGGCTTTTCCTGACAAAAGAAGGGCAGGCTGTTCTTTACAGGATAGGTGTTAATCCTTCTGAAATCTCCGTAAGTCTTATTATGAAAAGAAGAAGGACATATTGCTGTTCTTTTATGATTTCCCTGGTTTTATGCATGTGTGTTTTTCTTATACGTAAGGAATAGCCTTTGAAATTGGTCTCCTGAATGTCAACTACAAAACAGCACAAAAAAATAGAATATGTGGCGAATCAATATTTTGCCCTCAAAACTGCAGGTTACTTTTGTATGAATAGAACTTTTATTAGGAGAGCTTTTACGAACATATTGTCTGTTTAAAAACTGAGCAGATGAGAAATTTAAAACTTAGGAAAAAATTACATGGGTAACTTTTTGGGTAGATATTTCAGAATTATGTGATAGTGATATATATACAGATACCTAATAAATCATATTTAATCAATAAAAAAGGTTTCTTTGAAAATAACAGGTTCTTCTAACCAATCTTGGAAAAGCAAATTGTATTGAGAGATCACATCTTGCCTGAATCAACAGTTCTTGATTCAGTTACAATCAAGGTCGTGGTAGCTCTCTTTGCTAGCTACTTGTTGTGCCTAATGGCAGTACATTTTCACCTACTCTAAACTACACATTATCACAATTCAGAGTGGTTCTTTTGGTAAAAAAGGACCATGATTTATTTAATTTCATTCTTTAATGGTCAACTGACAGTCATATTATCACCTTCGTTGCACCTGCTGTTAGTAACTATAATTTTCAGACAGATGTATGGATTCAATATGTGAAATGTAATGGAGCTGGCTTGCTTGGAATTGCTTTCAGCAGAGCCAAAATGGCTTGAAAAGTTGAGCAAAATTTGTCACAAACATTGGCAAGTCAAATGGACTGTTTACACAAAGGTGCTGTTTGCATTTGTTTGCAATTCAGAGGAAAGCCTCAAATTTAATATCCACACTTTTCCCTTTTTAACGTTCTGTATTTTCAGTTCAAGTAGGTATTTTGCATTTTAAAATATACAGTTCAAGTCTTAAAATCTTCAGCAAAATTCAGAAACAGTTTATTTTCACATTTCTATTTTGTTTACCTTTAACCTAAAACATTCATTAAAAATATAGGTGGTGGTTGTCTTTTTATTTTTTTCTTTTTTTAATCCAGGCTATTTATTTTACACTTACCATCAAGTTCCTGGCTTCTTTTTAGAGCTGAGGTTATTTTTAGCAAATAGAAAAGAGTGGTTTCTTTAAATTGTTAGGAGGAGTATGGTTTTGTAGTCCCTATACCCTAAGAACATTTTTAGAGCCAATAGCTGATGATACTTTGGACTGCAGCTATCACTCTCACAAATCTATAGACTAAATGGGTTATTGAAATAAAATGTACTGTATTCCTTTAAATGCTAGTTAGCAGAGGACGTTGTCATTCAATTTTCGTGTTCTGTGTAGATGACAATCTAGATGAGCAGTTGCCGTACTTTCCATTTCATTCACTTGGTGCGGTGTGCTTCCATGGCTTAAAAATTACTACAAGAATTGCTGCTGTACTCTGTTCCCAAACACCAATTGCTGATTTTACAGCCAATTTACTGTGCAAAAATGGTTCACCTCCTGGATACAGATACCCAGAATCGTAGAAGGTGTGTGCCCAAAGCCATAGTTCAGTTATGCTGATCGGCAAAAATCCCAAACCTGAAGCCAAATGTTGTTAAAGAACTGCTGTAATCAGCAGCCATTTTCATCAGAATTTCTGCCCACTGTGAATAAAAAGATTTGTTTAAAGTCCATGTAAACAAAGACTAGGGAAAATATTCATGATTAGGAGCTTTACGCTTAAGGCTTGAAACATCTCTCTTATGCTACAGCTATTTATTCCTAACTGAATTTAAATAATAGTTCAATGCATCTTGTTTTAGAAGATGAAAAGCCCAAATCTGCCACTGTCTTTTTGTAGTAGTTTGGCTAAGGCATGGAGAAGAAGTGAAGGAGAGCCCCAAATCAGATACTTAAATCAGCCGTTTGTTCCTGTCTCCTCTACTCGTCTGCTACTAGATGGTTAATTATATAATAAATCTAATACTGACTGATTGCAAGAAGTGCTTTGACTTAAGAGATGCTGTAGATGATGAAAAAGACTAAAAAGAATATGTGCTAACAGTTTTGAAAATGATTATGGAAATCTTAAAATAATACTCCCTGTAAGGAGAAGTCCTCAATAATGTCCAAGGAACTGTATAGAAAATTAAGAGAAACAACTTAGCAACACATTTCTGATCTGGTAGCATGTAGATTCTACTTCAGTGGCTGATATAACTTAGATGTGGAAAAAAGCTTATTCCAGGATGTAAGCGTAACTTGTGCCCAGTTCACAGAGTGTGTTCTTGCTGTGGCTTCAGATTAAATGTTGAATAAGAGTGTGATATGATACATACATGGGGTGTTAAGACAATGATGTTATGGTCACACTTGTAGAACTATCTTTATCCAGAAGACTATGGAAAGAGGAAAGGGAACAAGTGTGTTACTAGTAAATCAAAAACATTTAGTTCAAGCAAAGTGTGTTAAATGAGGAAGAAAGGAAAGATAAAGCTATAATGGCAACATTGTCAGCAATTGACAAAATATTTTTTCATTCCAAGGACAAGAAAGAGACGAGAGAAACCAGCTTTTGTGTAAGTCAATGAATGGAGGGGTAAATTCACACCTTGAATATAGTTAAAAGCCAGGCTCTTTTTTTTTTTTTTTTTTTTTTTAAGAAAACACTGTGAACAGGAAGATGTGTCTGAAGCCAATTGGAAATACCACACCTTTTCTCACCTAATCTGACAGATAATAAATTAATAAATAAGGAGACGAGCCAGTTATATTTGGAAAGTCCATTGTGAGGAACCAGAAGAAAAATAAGGAAATAAGGAACTCAAAGGAAAAAAATAGTGTAGTGTTATCACTGAATGTTTGAATAGTAAATCCTGGACCGGGTCATTATCTTCTTTTTGTAATTAGTGGAATGTGGACAGGTCCTCAAGGAAAAACACTGCAAAAGGAACACACCTGGTATCAAATTTTAGGCACAGGTCCACGGAATGACTGTTATGTTTGGCTAGATGAAAATGGCACAGCAAGTTTAGCCTGATATCTAGACATGCCAAAGAGTCTGAAAGCTAGATTGAAGAGGTCTGTAGGTTAGCAGGTGCAGATGAGAGCTCCTCTGCACATGATCAGAGCTAGCAGCATGGAAATTCAGGACCTCTGCACTTGGGCTGATGCAGCTGCAGGGCTTCCAGAGCTGAGCTGCCGAGCTGACCAGGTCCGGGTGGGGCAGCTCAGGCGATCTGGTGGGGCAGCTCAGGCGATCTGCAGCTCTTAGTGCCTGTCTGCCCTTCAGCGTGTTCTTTCTTGAATTAGCCAACCTGCAGTTGCATTCTGCCAGAGGTTTGGGCTCAGAGGCCAGGGAGTCAAAATTGATGCTACCTTCGAGGTGAGTGCTTGTTTTGCATGCTAAGTTGACTCTAGGTCTTCATATCAGATATCTGGAAGTTAACTGAGCAACTTCACCATAAGACTTCAGGAGAGCGGGGAAAAAAAAAAAAAAAAGTTGTTAACCTTTAAATCAACACCCATACAGTGTTTTGAGATGACTTTGGATGTCTGCCTCACAACAGATTGTGGAATGGAAGAATGAGAGCAGTCATTGATGCTTCTGGAAAATAATCCCTTATTTCTGCAGGCTGAAACACAATTGTCAAAGTCAGTACAGGTTATTTTGTGAGATTGTGGAGCAGCCATTTGATTATTTGGAAATATCAGGGATTTACTGGTTAATTAAAATATAAAATTTAATGATTTATGTGTCATATTTGTCATTGGAAATTCTGTTCTTCTTCTGAAGGGCTGTGAGTTTGCTAAGTAAAATCCAGTGACTGCAAGACTGAATACTGATAGTAAAATTTGTTGTAATTACATATGAATAGCTTAAGACAAGTATTGAATAACAAATACAAAAGAGAAGTGTGTTTTTTATTTCCACTCATGGGAATAGCATTTCCAAATTACACTTTTTAATAGCAATTTTATTTTACAAAAATAAGTATAATGATATTGATTGAAGAAGTTTGTGCAGTTCGAGGTAACACTTTCAAACAATTACATTTTCAGAGAAGAAAAATATATTCCCAGTTTTATCATTTAAATAATGTGTTCTTCAAACCTCTATGAAGCTTATTTTATCTCAGTGCTGTTTTCTCAGTCTTCTTCTCTCTGCTGGCTTTAATTTTTCCCCTCACCTGGTTTCTGACTTATTTTGTCTCTCAACTTGATGTTTTCACCCTCACGTGTTCTGGGAGATGGACCCGTGGCTTGATCTTGGGCGGTGGATTGTGTATGCAGTTCTGACTCCTGGCAGGGGCCTGGGGAAGAATGTTGTTACAAAGGATGATCATCTCTGCTGGAAGTAGCAGCATTGTGGAGGAAATAAAAATGTTTTTATTCTTTCAAGAATCAGCATTCAAGAATCGGTGTCAGTGTATACTTTTTTAAAATGTTTTTAATATGTGAGAACATTGTTACTATAGCTCCAAATCCCACTACCTAGGGTTAGGAATTATTTGTGTCAAGCCCATTATCTTCTTGTTCTCGTTGCTTATTATGGTTATTTCTTGTTTCTGTCAAGACAATATGATCAGTTATATTAACTGCTTTCCCTTGTCTGAGTATTAACTGTAATAGTCTGGGCTTTTTTTATGAAACGTACTTTTTGAAGTATGAAGGATAAGAAACCCAAGCATGATTCCCGCCCTGACAGGATATAAAATGATGCACTTAATTCAGCGTTTTCATATGCAGCATCAGTAATGGAGGAGTCACAGGCTCTGCCTTCGCAGTCAGTGAAGAGCCACAGCCGCAGGACACCTGTATGTCTAAAGATGGCAACTGGGCCTTCGCTGGGAATGCATTACAAGTGGTGAACAGCATTTGACATTTAAATTAAACCTGTTAAGTAACGCTTTTTTCCCAGATGGCAATTCTCTTTACTTTGACTTCACTTCCCCTCCCTTTAAGAAGCACCAATTTTCCTTTCACCTCACCTCTCTTCCCATTGGTCCCCTGGACCAATTCAAGACTATTGTGAGTTGTGCTTGCAGAGCAGAAGTAGCAGACTGGGATAAAACCTGAATGGATCCCTCAGGCTGAAAATGGTGCATGAACAGAAACTTGTCTCCACGTGAGCACCTTGTTGAGCAGAGGTGACATGGGAAGAATGTTTTGCCTCAGCATGGGATTACAGCTCTGAAAGTCTGAGCCCCAAACAGCCTCTTGACATTTTATCCGGTCATTAATATCAGTTAAGTTCCGTAGTTAAAATTTGCTAGCGCATTTGAAAGTTATACTGCTAGGCTCCAGAAAACTCTGCATGAAATCCTGTGCTGTTGTGATGCAATTTTGTATAAAAGGCAGCTTAACTTCACTCTCTTTTGAATTATCAGTAGCCAGGTAGTACTTTCATTTAAAATCTCAGTTTCATCAGGTTGCAACTCCACTGATACTATTTGTATTATGTATTAAAGTTCAGTGACATTTTTGACAAAGCATGCTTTCAGTTGTTTTGGTTCTCTTTTGTGAGAAGAAATACAGTAATACTTGTTCTAGTTTTAGATACTTCTCACTGTTCATTTACAGCAAAAAATAATTACAAAATGTCTAGTGTGAAAAATGAAATTCAGGAGATGCTTACATATGGGGCAAAACTGCTTTTTGAATATTTAAAATATTTATGAAGTGATTTTTATGAATGTTTTATAGCTGCTAGTTTTAGGAACTGAATCACCATTGATTTTGTTTTCCAGCATTCCTGAAGTTACCAATGCAGATGCACCACTTAATATTTAATGTGCACAATAGAAGAATGATCACAGTAATCTGCACCACTAATGGACACTGTGATGGGTGTTCAGACTTCATTACTTTAGGAAGTTTACCTGAGGCTGTGGGATCACATTTCTGCTTACGCTAAATTAGCAGTTGGTAATTGCAGAAAGGAAGACTTCAGATCACTTCTCCCACCTCTCTGGCCACACATTCCTCCTCTCTGAGGCACTTGTACTGTATAACATGCTTTTAAATACAAAATTGGCTGAATGCTAAAGCTACCACAAAGAAGGGGACAGGAAACTGCGACCTGGAATAGGGAAGGCTGGGACCATGGTGGCCAGCAGATGGGTCAGTGTTGGCCTTCAGGAGAGGCACTTCTCTCTTCACGGGCTATAAAGGGAAGTGTGCTGGCCTTCCCCAGATACTGCTGTTGGTAGAGTTTTATTGCAGAAATAAAGGACTGAATGACTGTGAAGGCTGAGTTGTCTTAATTGCACCTGTGTGTGGTCATTCCAGGTATAAAAAAAGCAGTAAGAACTTTTGTGCAGCTCTTCTCCAGACTATAGTTGTTAAGATGAGAGTTTTCCAGTCTCCAGCAGCACACTTTACTCTGAGATAAAACTTCCCTATGCCAAGTATATTTGGAATTCGTCTTGCGCTTATGTTATTGTTCCTTGTGCATTTCCTCTCTCTTTTCAGTATGTATGGTGTGATTATTACAGTTGTTTTGTAATAACTAAGACAAAAAGCTTTAGACACATAAAGTGTATCTCTGTCCAGAAAGTGGGAGTACAGCAGAAGAATTTACTGTCTAAGGCCTGTCCCTATTTAGGTACGTGAATAAATTTGTAAGTACCTACTTCTCATTGAGAAATCACTTATACTACTAATAAATACTTTATGTGTTTTGAGGCACACACTTAAGCCTATCTATAACTGTCAGACCAGGTTAGATCAAAGAACAATGTAGTGGGAGTTTGGGGATACAGGAGAAAATAGTGTAAAGGATTAGAAGAATGTGTGTTGGCTGCAAGCATAGATCTGGTAATTTAATACATGCAGTATGTGCTTGCATAGTATGCTTACTAAAATGACTTCCATATTTATGTGGACATCTGTCTGAAGTTTATCATAATCAGGAGGTATATGAAAAAGGCAAAACAATGTGGCTGCCAGTGCCACACAAGGGGAGGCTTGAAGGTGAGCAAGATGAAGGACAGTATTTTAGGACAGCACAGAAAAAAGGAGTTAGAAGAGGGGAAGTGGTTCATGTTAAAGGCAAGAACGTGTTGGCTGAGGAGGATTTCTGTGGCAACAGAGGACTAGAATAAATGGCTGTTTTGGATTAATGGATGGACAAAAATAGAAGGTTGTAGGTAGGAAATACAAAAAAGACAGTGCCTTTCAGGGGAAGAATAGAAGGTGTGAGCAGATTCTCCTGGTATTTTGAGGCTGATATTGCGGATTTGATGATACTGCAAACCAAAACTTTTTGTTTGTTCATTTGAACTTTAAGTGTGTATAAACTAATCTAAATATACTGGTCGTGATGTGCTGAAACCAGTCTGTGGACATAAGCTATGCTTTATAGTTGACATCTGGACAAGAAATTACTGAAGTTTGATTAATGACTTGAAGTTTTGTATATGGTTTATTTTGTTTACTGTATAACTTCAGAAGTTTGGCTTTTGGAAATTCATTTTGGTTTTGGGAAGCACTTATGTTATTCACTTCAGGCTATCTATCCTGGATGCTAGATAGATGCACAGTTTATTAACAGAGAGCTTATGAATACTTGTATTGTTTGAAGCTGTGATCAAGGAAAATAGGATTGGGGGTCGTCAATGTTAGGTATACTAACAAGGTGTAAATGAATAATGCTGAATGCGAGAGGGTGATGAAGGTAGACCTTATGAAATATTGAGACACAGGAGGAGAGAGGGCTGTAACCACAGAAGGAGACTTCAAGGGAGTTAGTAGGGAAGTGGAAGGAAAGCTATGAGAGGGTGTCTCACTTCATTTAACTGTCATGCACAGAAGTACCAAGCCTGAGAGCTGGCGTGACAATATGTTGAGAAACTTGAATGAGATCTGTTTCATCCAGATAGTAAAATGATCAAAAAGAGCACTCAGAAGAAGAGATTCAAGACAGGAATCAATAACATATTCAAAATGTCTGACAAGTAACAGCAGGACTGAAGTGAGCCAATGGGGCATTTTCGTTGGAAGGAGGTGATCAATGACTTAAATGTGTTACAGAGGTGAAATGCTATGGGAAAAGTATTGACTCCTTTTAGTAAAAGAATTCATTAAGTACTTTGGCATTCTTTTTGTCTCCTGTTAATGGCTTTCCCTCTGTGCTGACTTGCAGACCAGTTTTTAGCTGGTTGTAAGCTTAGAGCATGATCTCTTATGCCCCTTTCTGGTCCTTATTGTTGCCTTGGTCATTCTGATTTTGTCTTATTTATTAATACTTTCTCTGAGGATTTCACAGCACCAATTCGGGTGTTGATTTTCTAGTGAAGACTTCTGGTGTTGAATACACTGAATACAGAGTAGTACTCTGATGGTGTTGCTGAAATGTCTGTATTCAATAGCAATTAAGAGGTGCTATTTTCAAGTATGTGCATCATTCTATATATGAGTTCCAGAAGAACAAAGTCCAGGAAAATTTGTGGCAGTGTTTGGGAAAGATCTGTCAATTTATGTGCTCTCTGCCTCAGCTACAAGATTATCCTTGCTTCTGTTTATCCATCCACGGTGATCAAATGCTGTTATCTTTTTGGTGCTTGGTTGTGATTGAAGTCTGTGCTATTGTGGATTTGCTTTCAAATGCTCAGGCAAAGCTGACTAACCCTTGCAGGACTGTCCATGCCAGAGTATGACAGCTCTTTGCATGCTGTAAGGTTAGACTGGTCACCCCTTTTTGCCTCCTTCCTGGCCTAGGAAAATGTAGATCTACATCTTATATCCTGGACGTGACAGAGTATTGAATAAAGCCTTGTAGGCTCTCCTGGAAATCAGAACAAAGAGTGAGCCCTTCAGCTTCTTCAAAAACAGAATTTTAGAAGGAGTCGGCCAGGACTGGGGGAATTCCAGTGCATAAGGATGCTTATGCATCCAGCTTCCACAGAGAACAGTATGTGTTCTGTAGCTGTATGCAAATGTTCTGGGCCATTTCTGTTCAGTGGATAAGTACAGGAGATTTTTCTGAGCTTTAAGAATTTCCTAAGTTGTGTGTTTCTATTCCAAGACACTCCAGTGCGTGATAGGTGAAAAGATCAACTTCTTTTGTGGTGTTTCAAATAAAAAGCTAAACTTTAAATGTGTTTTGTGTTTGTTTGTTTTGATTTTAAAGCCATGGTGAAAATAATTTGGTACAATGTAAGTGAAGACTTGTGGGTTGTACCTTGTATTGAATTGAGATTTCATCTAGTAACACAGGCTTGGTTTTTTTGTTGTTGTTTAGTCTCAATTCCAAATACGTCTTAATAATAGTAAGGATAAAAATCTGCAACAAAAGATGTAGAACTAAAGGGTGCTTTCAAAAATGGTAAAGAATGCATTCAGAAACTACTAATCTAAGCAAGTTTTAGTGTGGAATGTGCATATACTTAGAAATTCAGTTTTACACTCAAAAATACTCTAAACGTTGTTTTGAGCAGGAAAATTCCTACAGAGTAAGTATCACAATTGATAATTTTGCTGCTTAGTACCAAGAAGCAGAGTAAATTAAAATTCTTCTCACTGTGTGCCTTGGAGCCTATTCCACCTGACTCATCAAATGAAAAATTCATCAATTAATCCTCTGACAATAACGATATATACACAAAAATCAATTCAGGATTGATTTTTTGAGCCCAAACATGAAAACCTACCACTAGCTTGCAGATGATGTGAAATTTCTCTTCATTTCAACCTTATTATTGAGTATAAAAGCTGAAGTGTTCATAGAATTATTTGTTCTAAGTCAACTGCAAAGGTGCAATTGTTTGCGAAAGGGTGTGTGTGCCGTGGAGATGCTCTGAAGCACTACCAGAGCTGGCTAATAAAGTTGTCAGATGCGTGTAAGAGCACAGCTGATAGGAATCCCCCCAGAAGGAAACCAACGGAGAGAGACACTGATCGCTGAATTCTGACAGGAGACCACCCAGGATAGTTCAGAGCCAGCCGCGCACCCAGGAAGATCAAAGGGAGGGAAGAGCAGTGTAACATAAACTAAACTCAGAAGCACAAGTATGGAAGCAGTCTTTATGGGAAAACGCTAATACAATGGCTAAATCTTTAACTCAGGAGGCTAAGGCATGTTCTTTTGTAACAAAGGCTCAGCAGCAGAAAATGAGATCATAACTTCTCAGATCTTTCACTTGTAATTCACACTACTTTTTCAGTGAAAATGAAAATTGCGGCAGATTCCATGTGCGTTAAGATGGTTAGTACCCTGCTATCACTTTCTTTGTTTCCATAACCTACTTCTTTGTGGCTTATAATATGTATTAAAATGATGAGAGGTCTTCATTAAAACTACAGTGTCTTAAGAGAAGTCAAAAACATGGGTTTGTAGGTGTACTTACATTACTTCACTTAAGATCAGAATTGAAGCTGGGAAATATTTTCATGTATGTGAAAATGTGTAAAGTACGCAGTAGAAATCCCAGATTAAAAACTCATCTCTTAGGATAAACACAGGTTGCTTTTTATTTAAGGAATAAAAGGAGAGTAACCTAGTTCCTGCCTTCTGTGTATAAGTTGTGGTTTTAACTTCTCATCAGTTTAATATTTTAAGCAACCGTACCTCCAGTGAAAGAAACGCTGATAACAACCTGAGTAAGTTCTTATCTCTGAATGCAGCATAAAAAAGGAGATAAAAATCTCTCAAGTGAAAGAACTCATTCTTTGTTCTTTGCATCACCTTTGTATCTCACAGCGATTCATTGAGTCCTTTCTATATGTAGAAATAATATTCAGACTGTAAAGAAAAACTCAAATAATGCTAAAGAGCTGAAAAATTGACGTACTGCAGTGTGCAGACGGTAATCAAGTATCAGATATATTAACATCTGATGGGTTCTTGTGAATTTGTGTATTCATGATGCTGATCAATATTAACATATTTATCATGTTCTAGATGCATTAAAGGTGAAAAAATAGTTCAGGAATACTTGGTTGATATGTGTTTCCTCAATAATAAAACTGCAGAGGTTTTTGTAAGAACACAAACTGTGAGGTACTGTTTGGTTAATGCTAAGACCACTGTCTTTGAAAATTGTGGGTGTGATAAGAACAACAATCTTGTCATAACTGTTTGTCAGCACATTAAATATTCAGACCTACATGATGAATTTGGCTCCAAAGAGAATAGCAGAACCTATGTCTGTTACCATGTAATATTTCTTTATAAAATATTACTGTAAAATATGAGTCATTGCAGGAAAATTTTTGTTTGCTCTTTCAATTTACAGTTCTATTAAGAGTCTTAAAGTGTAGAGAGTTTTACAAATTATATTCATAGGTTTTCCTGTTGTCGCATAATTAGAGACTGAAGGAAGTTAGGAGGGAAAATGGTAGTTCATATGACTTACTTTTAGGTATATTAAAGTTGAGTCTGAATTCTGGTCTTTTGTTTCAGTTGTGCTTTATACTTTTTTATATGTATAGATTTACATAATCAATCCCTGTGGGAAATGTACTGTTACCAGAAAGTGAGTAGTAAAGTGTAACTTGAAGGTAGAGAGCATGTATATATTTCAGAATATGCTTCAATAATTTATTTTTATAATGTTTACTTGGATTTACCTTTGTGATTTATACCATACTGGTAAATGTATATTTTAAATTTTATTGTGAATTCTTATATGCATTATTTCTAAATATGGGGCTAAAACGTACTATTACCATTTTTGCAAAGCAGAACTGTTTTTTTAATGCAGGTTAACCTTAATTTGTTAAAATTACAACTAAAGCTTTTTATCTTTTGAGAGTCCATTTATGGGATATTTTAGTTTATAGCTTTTAATAATTGTAAATTATTTTTATCTCAGAGGATTTTACTCATTTTATTTTTGCTTCACATGTAAATTTCTCCATCAAATTAAGTCTGTTTCACACCGCCAGCTACAGATGAACCGGCACTATTGCTCAGTGGCAGCAAAAGCGACGCTTAGGGGCGATGTATTAGAACAGATTAAAAAATACCAATTTTACCTTCTCTTTAAAACTTGCTGTGCATGAAGGTTCTCAGCCTGGAACCTTCCTCCAGGCTGGGTGAACCTCACCCACCCTTCACCCCCCCGCCGCTGCCTGTCGCCGACTGTCCTGAGCAGCGCCGGCTCGGCCAGCGGGGGCCAGTGGCAGCCGCAGAGTGGACGGGGCAACGAGTGGGCCGGCCCTGGCCTGCGGAGCGGCCCCCANNGACCGGGAGGTGCCAGCGCACCTGCCGCCGCCTTCTGAAGAGAGCTCGTGGCAGAACACTTGTCGCTGACGCACTGAGCGTCCGCGTGACTTGGCGACTGGCGGCGACTTTTTCCAAACCCTCCTTTTGAAGTGATTTGGAAAAAAGTATATTTATTTATTTATTTATTTATTTATTCGTAATTAGTCGTGCATTTGCGTGCTTTTTATCGTATGCACTTTGAATTGTAATTCAAATGAAATAGATAAAGAATATACCTGGGATACACCTGGTGTGTTTTTTCTAGGCTATATTGTAGGCAGCTAAGTCAGCATTTTCATATGCATGGGATAAACTCGGGCACTAAATCCATATTAAGGTACCTAAATGAAAATACATGCCCTCCTGACAATTAGGAAATCTCACAAACTGAAAAGAGGTAGCAGACAGTAAGGATTTTTCTTACAGGAAGGCCATTTGCATGCATGCATTTGAAAATATATATAAGCATCACATATTAGGCAGATGGATGGGAGAATAACAGGTGCAGTTTGTATTTTCAGTCTAGGAGTGTGAGTTTCTCAAAACTAATAAGAAGATTATGTAGTGTTTAACCAAAACAAAAGTCTTGTAGAATACAGACACTGTCTAAGTAGGTTGTTATTGTTAAATTGCACTTCAACATCTAATTTCTTAGCTGAGCCAAATCTTGTACCTACCAAAAATAATGAGAGCTGTGATTGTTTGAGAGATCATATTATGTTCATGAATAAGCAGCTGCCATGCTCTGTGGAGATCGTCTGCTTTGGTTGTGTATCTCTACTTGTTTGGGCCTGATCCTTCATTGCTGAACCAACAGAGTTCACTTTAGAGTCAAATTTCACTGTGGCATGTTTGCCCCACAGCTGCCACCATGTTTTCTTTGTTCACTCTCCCCTACTGTGATCAGCTGCTAGGAATGGGTTTGTTGCAGCTGAGGACTGGTGGGATCCCTGGGGTGGTCTTTACTCAGGGTGATTCTTGCACTTCTGCTTTGCAACGTGCATTAGCACCTTTGAATACTATTTGAAGATTTCTAAAACCAACTTGTCTCTAAAAAGCATTTCTTTATAAAGTATTAGCTTTACCTGTCTAAGTGATTCCAGGACTTGCACCTCAGCTTGGCCAAACATTTATGTGTAAATTAAATTGCATCCAAAGCATGGTCTGAGATTAAGCTTGTGATTGACTTTGAGAAGACAGCAGTTCTGTTCATGCTCCTTCCAATGGCTGTGGCTGGTTTGGGGCCAAAGTACATCTTTGTTACGAGGGACAGAATTAGTGTTTTTTCTCAAAAAACACTTTTGAGATCTAACAATGAAAACTGCTATGTAAGATTTATTAAGGAATCACAGAACCATAGAATGATTTGAGTTGGAAGAGACCTTAAAGACCATCCAGTTCCAGCCCCCCTGCCATGGGCAGGGACACCTCCCACTAGACCAGGTTGCTCAGAGCCCTATCCAGCCTGGCCTGGAACACTGCCAGGGAGGGGGCAGCCACAACCCCTCTCTGGGCAACCTGTGCCAGTGTCTCACCACCCTCACAGGAAAGAATTTCTTCCTAATATCTGGCCTAAATCTCCTGTCTTCCTGTTTATGGCCATTACCCCTTGTCCTGTCGCTCCATGCCTCTCTGAAGAGTCCCTCCCCAGCTCTCCTGTAGGCCCCCTTCAGGTACTGGAAGGCTGCTATCAGGTCCCCCCTGGAGCCTTCTCTTCTCCAGGCTGAACAACCCCAACTCCCTCAGCCTGCCTTCACAGGGGAGGTGCTCCAGCCCTCTGATCATCTTCGTGGCCCTCCTCTGGACCCCCTCCAGCAGCTCGATGTCCTTCTTGTGTTGGGGGCCCCAGAGCTGGACGCAGTACTCCAGGTGGGGTCTCACGAGAGCAAATAATAATACAAAGATGATACTTAAACATTTTCTGAACTACTTGAAGATTACAGTCATGCTTAAATTTTATCATATGCTTGTATGCCTTGCTGAAGTGTAACCTTAATATCTCAGCCGCTTTGAATTCAGTTTGGCTGAGAGTTGCACTTTGTTTCAGTATGCTTAAATTTCAGCATATGTTCGGCTGAATGAGAGCTGTAGTATACAGATGACAAGTCTAGATGTTACCATTTGCATCATTCCTCCCTTATTTAAAAAAAAAAATCAAAACATACATTACAGATGCTGAGCTTTGATTGACAGTGAGGTGGGAATTGGGGTTTGGGGCTGTCCACTTTCTTGTTTTGTGTGCGTGCTTGGTTTGTTCAGGCTCTAAATTAAATTTAAGGATTTATGCTGGGTCCTTGTGGGAATTTTTGTTTAAACGAATGGTACTGACACTATTCTTACTCTCCTGTATTTGTATATTAGAAATGGTACTGTGCATGGTTTCATGCAAAAATGAGCCTTCCTAAAAGGATAAAATGGCTGTAACAGAATCTTTTAAATTTGTTTTCTATAGAATTTTTCACAGTAGTAGGCTATAGTTCCATTTGAATAATAAACTGGCATTCACCTAACAAACAGCATGGTAATTTGGAGGTTGGTGTTGTTCAATAGCAGTGGTAGAATGGAGAGACACTGCAATCTGTCCTTTCCACTCTTCACTCTGTTATATGTTGGCTCTGCAGCTGATATGGCCCCGCTCCAGCTTTGGCTTTGCAGCTGATAAGGGTCTCTGAACAATGAATTATTTTAGAACTGTACTTTGCCATGTGAGCTGCATTACCTAGGTAAAATGGAGTGAGTTGTAGAAAAAAAGATAATTCCATATTCTATGGCCAGTTGGAAATAATTTCCTTACATTTTTGAGTTTTAGTCTTGTATCATTTTGATGTGACTTTTGTATTCTTTCTGAAATGGTTACTAGTGCATTTAAGGTTTATATCACATAGTCGATAAGCTTTGCTGACATGGGCTTACTTTTAATAACTTCTTTGCTTTATTTCAGAGATATGTGTCTTTTTACATGAAAAATATATCTTTTTAAAGAGATAAAGATGGTGGGATTTCTGACTAGACAAGCAGCAAGTGTAAAAGTTTTTATTTTATGTCACTTCTTAACTGCACATTAAGGTTTATCTCAGACTACAATAATAGTGTAGTTATAGGGATTTTCCTTAAACTTTATTAGTAGAATTTGAAATATGTCTTTTTTTGTGAATGCCCATAAAGCCTAAATTTGTAACAGAGAATTTATGTTTTTTGTAAGAATATGGAAGCTATTGCAGATTGATAAATATAGCCAGACACGTAGTTCTTCTTTATGTAGACATATGTCTGAAGTTTAGTATAATCAGGAGGTATATGAAACAGGCAAAATGATGTGGCTGTATTTATACCTGTATATTAGAATTTATGTTCTGTCATTGTATTAGTTTAATAGGTGTTGTAGATATAATTTGTCATAAGGGCTAAGATCATTCTTTTAATTCAAGATTATTCTAACTCAAGGTTGGATAGACAAAAAGAGAAGGGGAACACTATCTCAACTGCAAAAACCATACACAGCTGGACATACCATCCAAAAACATTTTATTCCTGTGATTTTCTAAGACAATTTCTTTAGTAAATTGCCAAATTCTCATTTGTAATCTGGGAGTTAGTGACAGTTTTTGTGACATCAAGGAGAAACTAGGAAATGAAGAAGGTGTGTTGATAACAAAGATNAGGCTTTGGGGGCCAGGGATTATGAAGGCTTGTTTCTGATATTAATGAAAAGGTACCTACAGATATTTGCTCAATAAGTAAGAACACAGCTATCCTCAGCTAAAATAGAGAATGTCTCTCTCTTTACCTATATCTTCAGGTGAATTGCCTCAGAAAAGCCAAAGTACAGCAAAAGTCACCAGCTTTCTTCCTCCTCAGCAGTGGATGCCAGTCAGATGCTTCATTGAGAGATTTGGTGAGGGAAAGGCACAGCCTTTAAACCCACCTTGCCTCCTGTATTTGACATACTATAACATTCATTATGCATTGTTACACTATGTAAATCCACTTTTTACCCCTAATCTCTTCCACATTGCTCTGAAGGACACTTCTCATGAGAGCCTTTTACAAGAGAAGTGGCCTTGTTGCTTTGTCTAGACTCTTTAGACGAGTTGCCATCATAGTTCAGGGGAAGAAGTTTTCCCTATCCCAAAGAAAAAACACAGATCTCATTGTATCCTAAACCTGAACTCAAGAAATATTCCATCCTGTTGAGTCTGCAGTATTTGCTTCCACTGTTCTGTTTCCCCAGCTGTTTCTCTGGGTTTTACTTATTTATGTACATCTCCAACACACATCAAGTATTTGAAGAATCGCAGTAGGATCCTGCTCATACGGGTTATTGCCCTTCAGCACTTCTATACCACTGTAATAGTCACAGTATTGAGGATACTAATGGTACCATATGTACTTACAAAAGGGATATTTGTCTTCCTGACTGTGAGTAGACTATGTAGTCCACTCCTCTTCCACTCAGCTTGAATTCCTTGTGAGAGAATAAATAATCCCTAGCGGTGTTTCAGATGAGAGTGCTCATAGAACTTTGATCAGCTCTTGCCTGCCAAAAGACAGGCTTTGCTACCTTCAGTTATTGACAAGGGCTTGAACCCAGTATCAGTGGTGTGTATGTGTCTGCAGCTGCTAGGTAAGTGTTGTGCACGTATGTGGCATCATTTGTCAAACTCTGTGTGTGGCTTGATAGCTGATGTCTTCTGTACTCTTCATCCAAGCATTCCGTCAAAACAGTGATAGATCTTGTGAGTTCCTGCAGCTTTTTGGGAATGGTAGCTAAACACAGAAAGCATATGAAAGCATTTTCCCTTTTTGACACTTGGCAGCCTAAGTTCTTCGCTAAGATGAGCTTGGAGTTTTATCTGAATAAGTTAATTAACGTACTGGTATTCTTTCCAAAGCCACTTTCATTGCTGACCTTGTTTGTAGAGTCTGGCACTGTTATCTAGGAAGGAGCCAACCCTTTGTACCCTCCCAGGCTCTCTAAGAATGTAGTTTGATTATTGAATTGTTAAGTTGCCTAGTGAGAGAGAATCTTTAAATGAATCATGCAGTGGGTTATGCATTGTGTCTCCATCTGTTATCAGTTAGAAGGTGAACCTTTCCATCTAAACATCAAAGCGCACTCCAATCTGCATTGTCTTTGGCTTGCTTCAGAAACGTGCCAGAATGTGAAGTCTGCGAAGCATGAAGAAAAGCAAGCTGCAGATTTCTATAAAATATTGTGCCTATGATAGGAGGACCAGTTTTGATGCCAAGTTCAGGCTAGCAAGTAATTGAATAGTACAGGTGTTGCCCAGAGGCGCTTGCCCATTACAGTGGAATTTGTGCTAATCTGTGCGCAAAGTGGAAAGATTGCATGCTGCAACAGTGATTCTTTGGGATGCTACAGGGACTCCAGTCCTCAAACCAGCCCTTCTCCCGCACCTCACCAAAAGTGATTCTGATTCTTTGCTTTTGTACCATCACAGGAGAGGACAAGGAAGCTTAAACTGTCTGTGTAGCACTGATATATATCACTATTCATGGGATACTGGACCAAAACTATGTGCAGACATATAGCAAAATTCGTCCTAGATGAGGTTCTTTGAAAGGCCATAGTGAAATAGCTTCACAGTTCACATAGGGAAATTGTCCTTTGATTTTCCCTTCCACCTTCTGCAGATTGACTGAAAGCTCTCCAACCCTTCCTGTCTCACCAGCTCATCTCATTGCTAGCATTTGAGAAGGTGCTTCCCAGCTTGTGTACTCATTTAATAATGTGTCCTGAAATTACTTGTCTGTACTAGTCTACAAATACTTAGTTTACTGTTATAAAGCATTTAGAAGAGTTCAGGAAGTCACTATGTTCTTTCATGAATTCCTGGACTGGTAACATGGAACAAAACCAATTGAAAAGTTTGGTGTTGAGTACAATACAGTGTGGTGGATGATGGATGTGTAAGATAGATATGTCTCTGGAACTTACACTGCAGTTTACTGGAATGTATTGCCCAAATATTTTTGCTGTTGCAGCACCCTAAATACCATTTTCTGGTGCTGTTGCTTGCTTGGTCTTTAGAACAGCAGGATGAGAGACCTACTTGCTGCCCCAGAGGGTTGCTAGCCAAAGCTCCATAAAGGAGAAAAATAAATACTATTTATTCTCCTTTCACAGCTACGTATACTGAGACAAAACAAGCTTGTGGCTTGACTGAAATACAGATACTAATTCAGTAGCACAGCTAGTTTACAGTTTCAGCTTTTGATTTTCATACTTCTGTGCATAAGCCGTGCTGTTTTCCTATATCTTTTGGTAGGAAATCTTTTTAACTAGTCTATTTCTAAACTATTTTCCAATAGGTGATGCATCTTAACACTGTTCCCAAAACACCTGATTATGTTAACTGCACTACGAGCGTCTATAATAAAGAAAACCTGCTATTCTCTGAGCCATTCAGTCTGAATTGTTTGTGCTCTGACTGCGGGTAAAAACATGTGTCGTGTAATATGAATGCAGCATTCAAATATACGTATATTCTGACATTGCATTATGCTTTAAATTAAGCATCAAATACTGATTCTGCGTACATTTTTAAGTGACTAATCACATTTTAGGTTCTAATTTCACCTATCATTCAGCTGTTTTGCTGAATTGTTGAAAAATGCTGCCCAAATGGCTGGGTTTTTTCTTCGTTGCTATCACCTGGTAAAGCTGTGCTGTTGCTCTTTAATTTCAGTACAGCAGTACGTCCATCTGCCAAACTGATACGATGCAAAAAATTTAGTTATATATCGCACTTATTTTTCTTCTAAGTGACATTATTGGCCCCACTAATAGTGTGACTAACCTTGTAATATTCAGTCTCTTTCCCCCAGGAAACATGACTCTGTTCTTCTCCATTTAATTTGTTGCCAGAACGTGCGGTGTTTCTTTTAAGTTTCTCTTCATCTCAGTGTTGTAGTGTGGGAGACCTCTCTAGATTATTTCAATCTCTCTTCATATGTAAAGATAATGGTAACATCCACAATGGGAAACAGTAACTGTAAGAAAGCACACAGCTTGGTGTTTCCTCTTTTTTTCTTCTCCCAATTTCAGCCATGGTATTTCCTCTGAAAGAATGAAAACCATGGAGCTTATCAAAATAACTTACCTCCCTGACTATTGATTGTATCCTTTAATAGTCTGTTAGAATTAGATGGAAAAAATACTTTTAGATCTTTTGGTCTGCCCCCCTGCTAGTTCAGCATTGTTCCCTTCATTATATTACTGAGTGTTTCTTCTAGTTTGTTGAGAAATTATTCCACAGTTCACTGTAAGGAAGTTTTTCTGATATGCAGCATATATTTTTCCTTTTATGATTTAATCTAACTATTCCTAGTTACAGTTCCATGTCATTCAAACAGTTGTCTTTCTTACCCTGTACATAGAAGTTTCAGACATTCCAACATGGCTGCCTCTCAGTTAACAATTTAGTGATGATTAATCAACATTTAATTATTTTTAGTGTTTTGTTTTAATCACCTCTTATTTCAGGATCTTTATATCAAAAGTGATAGAGAAGATTACAGAAGTGAATTTAAGAGGTCTGTTACCTGTGACTTTACAAGCTTTTTTATCACTTCTATCCTTACTATTCTGCAGATTTAATATAAATTTAGCAACTGCTGTAATCTCACAGTCACTTACTGCCTTTTAAATTTGTTTCTGTCATTATATGCATGGTATGCATGGTCTTTGAACTATTCTGTTTTGTTGTTTTTTTTTCCAGTGCCATTTTTCAGATTCTAATCTCATTTTTCTGTATAGAGATCTGAATCCAAAAACTTCTAAGATTCTTTTGTATTTTTGTCCGTTTTCTTTGATATTTACATCTGTGGTCAGTTCAGCATCTTCTGTCTTTGATTCTGTTAATGTAGTCATCGTCCTTTTACAGTTTGTAATGATGTTAAAACATGACTTTGTCAACAAGTTTGTTTTTAACAGCATGATATTGTAAGATATTGTCTATACTGAACTCAGATGACTTATTTTTCCTGCATTTAATTTTGTTGATCGTTTATTTTCATAAATCTGTTTCATGTTTTATTTGTGATTCTAGTACCCCATAGATTCCTCCCACAGCTTTAAGCTGTAGGGTCACAATAGATCTGTGAGTAGTACGATGCCTCGGTGGTCTCGAGATTCTTGAAGTAATTCAGGAACAGAGCTTTCCTAAATGATTTCTTCCCAATTTTCTTTCCTCAAAGCTCAGTCTTCTCCCAGAATTCCAGTCCCTCAGCAAGTAGAGGCCATCCTTCACAGAAGATACTCTTCCAGCAGTTATTTGCCAGCGGTTAAAGATCTCCAAAGATCTTTCTTACATTCAAAGGATTTTCCTGACATCTTTCCGCCTCACTCATCATTTGTGTCTCTCAAGCCTCAGACTGCAAGTTTTTTTGAGCATAAAATATGTTTTGGGGACATTTAAGACATACTTATTCAGAAATTCAACGCATGTGATTTATAACACTAAATATTCTTGAAAATTTGAACATCTCTTTCTGCTGGATAACTCAATTCAGAGTAGTGGAAAGGAAAAATGTGAATATTTTAAAATGAAGTATGGGAAAGTTTAAGTTTTTTAAAAAAAAAACTGTATCTGCATTCCATAATCCTTTAATATGTGTTGTTGTGTAAAATAAATTATGACAGTAGGTATTTCACTTTTTTTACCTTAAAATTTAATTCCAAATTTATTTTGTTTATTTGTCAGTTGTATAAGCTGGAATGATTTCCTGAAGTGCTGAAACATTGACAATGTGATTGCGATGTCATGGAGTAACAGATAAGAGTAAATAGTTTGGGTTTATTCTATCTGTTGATTGCATTGCAGCAGGATAGGGTTGCTGCAGAAAGTCTAAGTTTACTTCATTTTGGGAAATTAAAACCTAGGGTAGTACATTTAGCTGACCATTGTCTTCTGTGAGGTTGAAAACAGACATATAATGACCTGTCAGCATTCTGCTGGAATTCTATTGTGCATAAATAATTATTATTGCTTCTACTGTTGACCTGCTGACTGTACTCAGTACCAAAGTACATATCACAGCTACCGTTTGCAAGTTTCAGTACACCTATTCATGCTATTCTTTTATTGTGTAGTAAAATATTACCCCACTTTTTAGAGGCTTTGACCTGTGGCACATGGGTAAAGCTAATATTTTATCAAAGTGACTTCTAATTCAGGAGTTTCATGTTTGTGAATGCTGAATTCAGTACTTTGGATCTGTTTTCGAGAGGTGTAGTGTGTTCAGAAACCCTTTTAAAATCATTTGGAATTGTTTTAAAGCGTAGTTTTAAAAGGGTCAAATCCAGACTATCCTAAGCTCACCGTTTCTTTAGAAACACCAACAAAAATCAGTTATAAATCAGTATGTGAAGGTCGTAAATAGAATTTCATGTTCCTAGTCCTTCAAGAACATTTTATTTAGTGTTTCTCCTTTTTGTAATATTTTCCCCCATTTTTTTCTCTCCTTCTTAAATTCCCCATGTTAGCAGTCAGCAAATCCTTGCTTTCTGCCCTCACATTTTCCTCTTCTGATTTTCCACGTCATCCAGTTTTGGGCTCATTTTTACTTTCCTCCTTGTCTCCTTTCTCCTTCTCTGCAGAGCACCGGGCAACCAAGAGCAAACAAGCATCCATGACCTCACCAGTGAGGTCAAGACAATCATCTTCATCATTTTCCTTTATTGTGATAGTTCTTATCAGTTTGTGTAAATTTGTTCAGGACACCAGCTTTTGGGGATCTGAGTTATGTCTGGAGAAGAGGAGCTGATAAGTGTATGTAGTTAGTGCTTGAGCTTGGTTCAATAGTGCGTCTATGTGGCTTAACCCCTAGTTTTCATCCCTGTGCTTTTGCCAGCATCCCAGAGTGGTCTATGAGAGTGGAAACTGGATTCCTTGCATATGAAATGGAGCCAAGAGGTGCACTTTGCCAAAATATGCATCCTGTATACTGATGGTCAGCACTGACAGTTTTGCTTTGGGAGTCCGTGGCACAAGGCTGCACCAGTTGCTGCTGTCCACCTGCCTAATGAGAGCCCTCTTTAACCAGCTGGTTCTGCAATGGGTCAGCTTTGTTTATGCTTGTTAGCTTTGTTGACTTCGAGGAATTACACCTGGCACAAGCTGGGCATTGCTATGCAAGAATAAACAGAGAGTTCTGCAGAAGCCAGACCAGGCTTTGGATGAACATTCTCTTTTTTTTTCTTTGTTTTGTTTTGTTTTGTTTTATTTTGTTTTAAAAAAAGTTAGCTTTAGCAGTAGAAGAATTTAGTGAAGTAACAGAGATTTGCTCTTACTCCTAGTGCTGTGAAATGTGAGGCTGCTGAACAGGTAATTATTAAAACAGTTCTGTAGCAAATCCCATAAAGTTGCTATTCTTATTAAGCTAAAGTTCACATTCAGAAGAACAGCGATTGCAATGTCTTTAGGAAGTACACATAAAGTGATACCTTTCAAACGTTGTTACTAATGGGTTAGCTTAACAATTTTTTTTTATATATGGTTAAAATTGCAGCATAGATGAATATTGTATTCAGCTTCTACATATATATATAGAAGAACAACATAAGCTGCATTTAATATCTTCTCCCCTGTCTTATCTTTCTTTTTCAATTTACTTTTTTATTGGAAGCCAGTAGCATAGAAACAAATAACAAATGCATTACTGAAAGTATCTAAAGTCTTAATTGATGACATAGATGCATGAATGTTTCACACAGCAGAAGATACAGAAGTTTTCCTGAAGGGATGCAGGGAAAGTGCTTAAATTTTAAGTAGCAAATATTGGCAGCTCTCAGAGTGGGAGCACAGTATTTCAATATTCTTCCACTCCGTTTTTTGTCTGTTATCACTTCTGAGGGAGAACTACCCATCTTTTCCACATGGTCTGATGTGCGATGCTTGCTACACTGATGTCAGTGTTGCCATGAGCTTGCACTTACTGTTGCAAAACTCCAAATTAGATCTTAGAACACACCACTTTAAAACCAGTGCCTTCCACATGAAGAGGAGCAGCACATGCCAGGTTTTTATATGCCTGGAAAAACACTGGGGCTGAGAACAGTCAGCTCATCAGTCAGCTGAAGTTGTTTTCCAAGCTTTCCTTCACAGAGCCATGTAGGCCGGTATGGGGCAGGCCCCGTTTCTGGTCAGAAGTGACCTCCAGGCCTGTGCCTTCCTCTTGGCTTCCCCTGAGCAATGCCTGCTTGGACATCTCTGCACTCGTAGGCCAAACGTGTCCAGGGCCTGTTCTTTCACCTTGTCCTATGGGCAGACGACACAGCACGACTCATGCCTTCAGGTAGAACTCTTCCTCTCTCTGCCATCTACCCAAGAAGAAGCAGGCTGCCCCCTCGGCAAAGGCTGCTGGGAATGGCCTGTCCTCGCTGGCAGCGTGTGCTAGCAGTGTGTGGGAACGAGGCATTCGCACAGCGGTACGCCAGAGCTTGCGTGGATGCGCTTGCTCACTTTTCAGTTTAGGTATACCTGCAGCCTCTGAGGCTATGCCATCACCAGAATGATTGCCATAGGCAGAAGGCAGGGTTACATCTGTTTCCAAGCCTGTACCTAAACTAGCAGTAGGAACACATCCTATGAAGCGTTTATATACAGAATTATTTCTTGCTGTTCTGCCTGTGTAAAATAGGGGACTTTAACTATGCTACAGTAAGAAGAAGAGAGGAGCAATCTTGTGACATGCCAGAAAAAAAAAAAAAAAAGGGGGATAACACATAATTAAAAGGAATTCAGATAGCTTGGTAATTTATGTTGCTGAAGGTAAAAAAAAAAAAAAAAAAAAAGGATGATTTCAGCAGAGGGATGGAGAATGTGCACTATGCAGGCATTTTTTCCAGCTAGAACAATATTCCTTTGAGGCATTTTGGAAGATGCAGTAGCTGATTCTGAAGTTAATTTAACTGCATGGATGTGCAGTGTTGTGTTTCTTAAGTGTAATTTAAGGAAGGGGACAGGTAACTAAGGTACATACGAAGTTAACGATGCTGCAAACTTAAGCGACTAATGTGATTTTCACTCTTGTTTTATTTAAAGGGAGACTGCCAGCTTGGAATATAGTCAGTTTATGAAAAATGTTTAGATACTTACAGAAAACACAGCTCACTGCTCGCCAATTCTTGTGGCTCTGTATGCATGTTTTCTAATGATTATAGTTTTTGCCATCTCTTCATAATCTCAGTGAAGCTGAGGGAACCCGATCAGATCCCGAGCGTGCAAACGCTCGAATGCTGCGTGGTTTCTCAGTATATAGTTTTGTGCGTAGAGTGACTTACTTCCCTTACATACCTGTTACATTGAAATCAGAGAAACAGATTTTACATAGCACAGAATGATGTCAAAAACAGAGAAAACATTTTAGAAACACAGAAAAATACGTTTTTTCTCTCATCTCTTGCAATTGTAATAATATTAGATGTTAGTTATGACACAATAAAGAAGTACAAATGTGCTTAAGCACTACAATAATCAATAACTTTCATCCTCAGATGCTGTACTTTTATGGACCCTTTTCTGGCACACATAGCATCATTTAAAAGTGGTTTCATCAGTAGTTAGGTGTACAGAAAACATACCATGTTTCCAACTCTTGTTTGGGAAACATTACAGGAACTTGCAAAGCACACTCTTGTAATTGATCGTTACAATGTATAGGTCCTTGGGGGCCATGTTAAGGTTGCTAGCACAATTCCAATATTGCCATTTACTGATTTATTTTTTTTTTTATGTTTAGTCTGCAAAATATATCTTTATTACTGTTTTGGGATAGAATTTTCTATAAATGTTTAGGTGGAAAAATTAAAATAAAGAAAGTAAACCCCATTATTATTATAGCAACTCCTGAAAGTCCCTTTCAAGATTGGTCCTCAATACTCAGAAACCGGTAGAAGCAGGAAAAAAGTGATTGCAGGTTCTCAGGTCTTCTGGCAAGCAGCTTCCTTCAGTGTGGGATTGTTAAATAATCCTGTAATTGACATACTCAAACTACCTCCAATGAAAAATCTTATTCAATAGATAAGAGATGTGTTAGAGGAAGCTCTTTGCTTCAGCGTCTTTGAAATCTGCAGGAAATAACCCTTTTTTCTTTGAAATTTTACTTTTCTCTCATTCCCCGTACATTATGTAAAGCAAAGCTTAATCATGAAAGTGTTGACTGTTAAGCTGCATAGTTCTGAATACATATGCAATGTAGTTTTCTGTATTTACAAAATTTCACAATTTTTCATGGAAGCTGTATAAAATTTATCATGCAGGATTTTTTAGCGGGTCAAGATACAATCAAATTGACACTAATTTTCCCTGAAACACTCAATTACAGTTATCTTTAGGAAGAACTGTTCTCAAAAAAATATATACTTCCTGTTACAAACCATTTTTTGTACAATTGCAATATAATATTTCGTATAATGTAAGCTTTATTAATTGTTTCTGAGGTCCTCACTTTGTTTTCTTAATTAATGGTGTAATTTTGAAAGGTTCTAGATTATGGATGCAAATGGGAAAGCGCATTTTTAAAATTTGGCCATATTCAGTCTTCACTTTGAGCAGAATCTACTGAAGGCGCCTAATGCATTCATGTTTATTCACTGTAACATTAAAATATATTTCCATCCTGTTACACCATCATTGGTATGTCGTTAGAATTGAACCATGTGGATCATCACCTATTCTCTGTAATTTCTAGGCCTTAAGAAAATCAGTAATTTCTGGATACAGAAAATTAGTGAAAAGTTGGATTATTTAGGTGATTTTAGCTCCAAGTAAGACAAACACATTGCAGAAATCACATTTTCTTAAGAGTTCCACTCTTTACATTGATATATTTAAGGTCTCTTGTTATTGTGGACTGAAATACAGCTGCATGCAACTAGAGTTTGCTAGGGTACAGGTTATTCTTCCTTCTATAACCTAGTAACTGTCAGCATGCATAACTATTCTTTTAGACAAACTGCAGTGCCTAAACTCCCTGGGAAGTGTTTACAGATATCTGTATGTTCGTAGTGATGATTTAGCTCAGTCTTTTCTGGAACTGAAATATTATTTTGAGGTATCGGGAGACTTGCTTCTGTTAACCAAAAACAACAGAGGGTGCTCTTTCATACTGCATACTAACATGTATATTTCCATAGCACTCACACCCTTGCATTCTCTTACCTCGTTATTCCTATGCTGCTTGCCTGAATATCTCAATATCAAAAAGTTGAAAGTCAAATGTGACTGCATTTACTCTTGTGAGTTTTCTGCCTGTCCTTCCCAAGTGGCATGGTGTGATCAGAGTTACCCCTTTCTTTTCTTACCATACCACACTTCAGAATTTCTACAGAAAAAAAAAAAAAAAAAGGAAAAAAGGAAAAAAAAAAAAAAAGCAGAATAGATTATGCAAACCTGATTCTGTACCACAACATTGGACCCTGTTTGTACTGTAAACATGTTATCCAGTCTGCCTATTGGTGGGTAGCTCTGGGAGTCCTTGACAGTGAAATCCAATTAGCCCTTCCTACTTGTCTTGTTGATTGTATTCTCCAAATAGTTACTTACAGAGTCGGGTTGAGAGATCTGGATTGTGTTCAGACCTCTGTCACACAATTCTTGTAACAGTTTAGGCAATTTTCTGAGCTTGATTTTCCCATCTGTAGAATAGGAGGAATGATAATTGTGTGCCAGCTGTCTCGTGGTGGGCAGAACATTCAAAAGTTTTTCTGTTCCCATCATAGTCTCAGCTCTACTGAAATACTCTGCTTGCAAAGGTCTGTGAAGAATTTTCCACACTGACTGCTCATCATCGCTGGGAGCCAACTCTGAGGACGTGGAAACTGTCAGCACTATCTATCCGTGCTTTTCAGGATAGTGCCCACTTGGAAAGGAGTGAAAAGCAGCAACTGCTGGGTACGCCATACTGGGCGAGCAGAAAGTGTGGGGTGGGGCAGGCTGAGACGCAGAGGAGAGCAACAGAGAGAAGCAGATCTGGAGGAAGCTGCTGGGAGAGACAAGGCTGCATCTATACTCAGAAAGATTTGCCTCGTCCTCTGCAAAGCTGGAGTACCTAGCTGCCTGCCGGTGGTCGTGGTCACTTGCCTTGCTGAGAAACCACAAGACCTTATCAGCACAGACATCAACAGAAAGAAACAAACTAACCTGAAATGTTTGTCTTTTAAATTATTGCTTGATGCAGCATTAACTGTGGCTTGATGTTTCCCTGTTGCTGTGAGAGTATTCAGGCATCTCGGCCTAGCTTATTTCTCTTGTTTTACTTGCCATGCCTACGAATTCTTCATGAGTTTTGTAGTTAGTACAAATAAATGCCCATTGCCAACCTGGAGTGAACTGCTTCGATGCTTCCGAGTACTCCAGGCTCTTAAAAATACCTGTGTCTCAAAGAACATTCCCTTCCTCAGGAAAGCCAGCCACATTTCTAAACCTCTGAATCTGGTGTTCTGAATGTCTCTAAAGCAACGTGAAGTCCAGGGAGGTCAGAAGACATAACGGGCCTTTGGAGATGAAAAGTGTTTTGGGCTTAAATAGGGGAAGTTCATATTTTTATTAAATTAGTGTTTTACAGAACTGGAGGTGTGAAAGTTTACGTTGCCTGGGGATGGCATTAACTTTGACTCCTGCTGTTTAATAAAGGAAAATGAATGCACACTAGAGCTGTTGCGGATACCATTAAACACAATATGTCAGGTAGCTCATTTTCTTTAGTATATTTCCTGAAATACTAGGAGAAATTTTACTTGGAATAAATGAATTTTAGAAACATTAAGGATGAATGTTCTAAATGTATTTTGTCCTTACAAGTCTTTTCAGTAGGATCAGTGCAGTTAGCACAGATTATCCATTTATTTCCCTCTTTTGATTATGTCCAAGGAGATTCTTTCATATATCTCTTTGTAGGGTTGTTCCATTTTATTTGGTTTCTTACAAAAATATAGTTTGGGTGGAAGTACCCAGTGGCTTTTTGGCAGGAATATCTCCAGTGGCTTCTAATTGCACAACCACTTCAGTTTATCAGTTTCCCACACTATTAAATATTGTAATTTAGAGTCTGTATATGTTAGATATTTAGTTTCAGACTTATTTTGAAGTACTGTAAAATTCAGGAGAGATATGCCTAAGAGATAAATCTCTGTTTCAAAGAAATGTTTGATAGGTTTAATTTACTTTGTTTTTTCTTTTGATTCTTGTGCGTAAGAGGACTAATACAGCGTAACACAAAAGATTTTAGATCTACCTACTATAGTTCATCACCTAAGCACAGTATTTTTGGTTTGTATGTCTGTAAAATGGGTGTAGTAGTATGTAAGTGACTTGTGGCAACAAAAGGTTTAATTAAGCAGCATTAAAATTAGATAATATATTAGTATTTAATGCTCCTGTTTAACAAATAAGCAAATCTTCTAATCTGTAACTGGAAAGCACATTGATCTAAACTAAATGTCACAGATTAAAAGTTAAGCAAAGATTATTTTAGTGGCAAATATCATTGTTTTTGTGTGTTACTCAGCTATCGTGCCAGTTTTCTACTTTGTGGGCCCATTTAACGTCTGACATACACCAATTCCCAAATTCCAGTCAGACAGTGAGATTAGATTTAGAGTTTGTATTTTGTATGAGTTGCAATGCAGGTTCCATTTTAATAGTGTGACTCTTCAAATTAATATTCTTCAAAAAAGACATTGTAGATTATTTACAACACAAATCATGTGTTTCAACTTACACATGTTAGGTGTGGATGAGAAAAATTACTGTAATTTCTCTGAGTTAGTGTAAAAAGTGTATGAAATACGGATTCATGGTGTGCAAATTGTGTTAGGGGATTAGAGGATATTGGAGCAGCATTACTGACAGCAATATTATGAAGTCAAAGCTAA
>VXAV01001110.1:0-13797 GCA_013399715.1 Alectura lathami
CCTTTTCTTCCTTAAACTCTGTTCTCAACCATGACAGAGACCTTATCAAGACTGCAAATATGCAGTCATCTAATCTATTTCTGGACATTATCAGGACTGCAAATATGCTTTACTTTTTTCTCTTTGCAATGGCACTAACCTTCTGTAGTTTGTAAGGCTGCATGAGAATGCAGGAAACTGTAACTATGGCAGGTATGAAGAGTCTGCTTTATTTCAGTGCTGGGAACATTTGGGACAGATGCTTGACAGTGCCAAATTTTGTGATTATAGTGTCGATTCTTTAATTTTTACTCATTAAATTCATTTCTTAATTGTTAGGAAACTCGTTGTCTTTGAGTTGATGGACTTCTGGAGCTGGTGCACTATATGACTTAGAGTAACAAAGCGGCTGAACTGCTGCTTTAATTTCCAAATTTGACTTTGATTACAGAATTGTACATAGCTCTTCCAAAAGACTTGAAACAGTGTGAGAACAGTTGAGGAGAGGTGAAGATCTGGTCACAGTCACTACAATTTAGGCCTACTTTGACCGTGAGATCAAGTCTTTATTTTCCAGGAGGCACGAATGCGGTTTCCATGCAGGGCTTCCCCTTGGTGTGCCAGGCAGATTTTGGTTTGCTGTGGTGCTGCATTTGTTTGTGAAAGCTCAGAGGCTGAGGTGAGGGAGCTGTTGTGTCGTTGGTTCCTGGTAATACAAAACAGGAGGTTTAAGCAAGGTCTTGAAGTGGCTTTTTTATTACAGCCTGGCTCTTTGCTCATGCTGAAGTCTGAAAGTCTGGCTCAGAGGTGTGTTGTTCAGCACTGCCCATCGCTGCCCTGAAAATAGAGCTCCAAGAGAAAGCGAGGTCTTGGCTTGTGTTTTGTGGACTACCAGAGCAATGTCTCCTTGGAAGTTAAAATCTCCAGGCCTGATGTGAAGAAAGGCTGCTGCTCAGAGAAATAGCATCAGTGAGAGGAACAGGGCTGAGGCATTGGGTAGAATCTGAATTACCTGCTGAAAGACTATTTGAAAGTGTGTATAAAGGGGGAGCTAGTGGTGGTGAAGAGCGGAGAGGCTGTAGCGATGGGAGAGCAGGAATGGTGGCTGAAGCCAGCGAGTCCACCAAGGATGTCAGTAAAGCATTCAGTTGAGTTGGGCGCTTTTCTTTTAAGTAAAATTGTTTGCTTATCTGACATAAAGGGTTTTCATGGCCAGCTTTGTTCTTGAGGAACAGGAGCTGTGTCTGGTGGGTTGTAGTCTTGGGTACAAACCCCAGCCCCAAGCAGTCTGGGACAGAAGTGCTGGAGTGGCATGGGGGCAGCGACCCACAGGCAGCGAAGGATGCAGCAAGGGCACACAGCGCTGATGTGCTTAGTCTGAAGCCTGGCTTTCTGCTCTGGTACACCCAAAGCAGAAAAGCAAAACCCCACCATAAAAGCCAGCCTTTGTTAAAGACTTTTGCTCACAGGTTCATACTGGTGAACTTGCCAGCACCCAAGACTGGAGAGCAGAACAGTTGCTGGGTGGGTGAATGTGGGGAATTCAGCACTGACATGGAGCGATGGTGGCATACCAGGGGTGGTTATGCTGCTACATCATCTGCTTTTGTTTTGCTCTGAAGATCTTTCCCTGGTCTGACTCGCTGCACAAGGTCGTGGGAGGGAGGAGGGTGAGCAGCCCTGCAGCGGCTGCATGGACGTGGCAGCAGAGGTGGCTTCAGGGCGCTGGCGTCAGCACGGAGCGGGCGCATGGGGTTGGGGCATGGTTTAACCCTTCCACCAGTGCCTGGCTTTAGTGTGGGTGACATTTTAATGCTGGTGAGATGGTAGCTATCCCTAGTAGGTAGGTAGCAGCATTCACCCAGGGTGAGCCTACATGTGCAGTCAGGTGCAAGCTGGGTTAGGGAGCGGGAATGAAGCGTGAGAGATCTGCACTAGCATGTGAAAGGTGTGAAAAGATGAGGGGAGCTCTGGTCAAGGTGCAGCTACTGCTTCTATGGGATTCTCCCTCTCTGTCTTGGAGTAATTCCTTTTACAGTCGAGTGTGTGTTCCCTCAGAGCCCTTCGGACTTGATTGTTCTTCTTTCTGTGTGTGATAAAGGTGAATTAACTCTGAAGGAAATATTTTTCCATGGCAGCCATTTATAAAATTGTTCCTGTATTCTTCTGTTTCAACATTTTTTTTTTCTGTTTTGTTTTATAGACAGAGGTAAAAAAAACGGTGAAAAGGTATTTTGCCAAGTTTGAAAAGAAGTTCTTTGAAACCTGTGAGAAAGAACTTGTCAAAATCAACGGTTTCTATTCAGGTAAGGTACTTATTTGTGTATATTTGTGGAAAATGCAGCAACATAAAAAGAGCCTGAAGCTCCCAAACTTTCAGAATAGCCACAGTGTTCATGAGAGGTCTACCATCAGGTAATTATAGGGCAGGTTTATATGGGAGACTGCTCTGCTTTAATCACAGATGTGGAACTAAACCATGGTTTTTGAGTGGAGGGAGAATGAAGGGCAGGCACTTTCATTGCTTTGTAATAGCATCCTGCTGAACTTTGAAGATGCTCTTAAATTGAAGTGGCACCTTACAGATGGGGCTCATTTTTTTCAGCTTGTCCGTGGTGACAGTCTCCTGTGCGTGTTACAGGCGTAAGTGCAAAGGTCCCTAGGTGATGTGTTCAGAGCTTTTCTGGAAAGAGCTATCATGGACCTGCCTGTGTATCGTCACTTGTCTGTCTTGATGCTTCCAACAGGTTTTCAAGCACTGAACTCTTAGTTTTGCCATTTTCTGGAGTAGGTCAGCCAGAAGCAATTTGTCATTGGCTGTATACACAATCCTGTTTACTGAATTAGAGTAAAAATGTGATGGTGGTAATAGTAGTGATTCCTAGGACTGATATTTCAAAGTGCTGTTGTTTGTTTTCCCTGAGAAAGTTTGCGTTCCCACCCTGTGTTTTGAAAATAAACTTCAGGAGGGAATAATGGGAAATTTGCCCTGTGATATTGCAACAGAAGGCTTTGTAATGATGTGCTCTGGTTCCACCCACGGTTACATTTCAGCTGATTTTCAGCCTCTTTTGGTAATGCTTGAAATAGGTTTTCAACTGGAAAAGCATTTAAATATGGACACAGTGAGGTATGACTGCTGACGTACTTTCTCTTAACGTGTTCTTGATTTATTAACAGCTTGCAATAAACAGGCTTTTGCAGTACTTTGTGGTAGCCTTTTCCAGTTTTGATTTTAATCTGATAACAAAGCTGAATTGTGCAAAGTATTTTAATAACGGTGAGACGATGACTTCACTGCTAGCTATTTTATTGCTGGCAGAGTCTGGCTGGTGAACACGGGAACAGCTAGAAGCATAATAGATGCAGTAAGTGTACCCTGCAGTCACCTCTCTCCACATTCCATGTAGGGTAGCAAATCTCTCTTGGACTGGCCATGCCAGCTCTGCTGGCTCTGTGGAACTGTTCTGCTGTAGCCATGGTGGGTGCAAAGGCACAGACAGGGGAGGTTTGTAGGTAGATGCAGTACAGTCTGCCGGGCCAGCTGGATTGCACGCTACGGTTTGCAGGCGTTTTTCTGCGTATGGTTCATATGTACCTAACTGAAATCAGAACAGTTCCCAGTTTTGTTTCACCTTGAGATCTTCTGTTGCAGTCACACCCTTGGAAAGGGCTGCTGTGCTCAGGAACTTGTCTTACTTTTCTGCCTGTATCAGCTGGTCTGATAGGAGATCCCGCGTGCTACAAGCTAGGCTCTGTGAAGAAGTTCTCCCAATTCATATGCACGGCACACATGGCAGTTTTCCCTAGTGAAGACCTGCTAGCGCATACCCACCCACATATACACACCCATTCCCACACTGTACACAGCGGCATTACTAATGCAGGGCAGAGTTTTTTCAATCTGCTGTAGTTTCAAAAAGTTACAGGGGAGAATACATGCAATTTGAAAATCTCCTGTGAAAAGATTTACATAGGTCTTTTATCTGCAGGAGAGCAATGTGACTTTAATAGCACAGAAACCCTTTATTAGGGCTGTTAACGTGCAGCTACACAGAGGAAGCTCGGAAGGAATGTTTCTTGTCTTGCTGGCGTCAGAAGTGTGTCGTGTTGGGCCCAGGTGCACCTCCAGGGAGACGGTGGCTTGCGCTGTGACCTGGTGCTTGCTATTTATTGTAGGCTTGCTGTATGCCTTTCTCTACACTTGTCTTATGATGGTGAATACTACCCGTCTGCAGGAAAGCTAATCCTTCTGCAGACCTCTGCTTTGTTTCCTCCTCTCCTCCTTTTCCTGCCCTGAGGGCTGTGCAGCGGGCACTGCCTGCTGCAGGGCGCCTTGGGCCACGGGCTCCGAGGCTGCCGGCCCACATCACACGCAGCCTTAACTCCCCAGGCTGTTATTCTGGCTCTATAGGAGGGAAGCCTGCCATTAAATAAATCTGACTTGATAAAACAGTTTGTGATTATTTGGACTGCTCTGAAGTAAACTTATACCCAATTGAAAGGGGAAAAAAAAATGTTAGTAACATTTTTGATGGTTCCAGCAGAGGAATGCCTGTTGAAGTGCTCAGGTTTCATGTGTGGCCAGTTCTGGTTTGTGTTTGGGATCCTCTAGAGAGGAGGCTTGTTACAGGCTAGGTCAGTATAATCAGCTTCTGCTTGGGCTGCTGTTTAGCTCGTAACGTTTTTGTGGCTAACTTGGGAGCAGTTTTTATTATTTGTACTAAACCATGGCTTTAACTTGGCATAGAGAATGTTAAACATGGTACGTACAAGTAGAGGGAGGACGCAGAACCCTGGGCAGAGCAACTGTCAGCAGGTGTGGGCTGTAGACTGCCTTCACCCTCCAAATGGCCATTTTTTCAAACTGAAGTTCAGGGAGAACTTCTACCAGCTCCTCGCTATGGTGTTTTTTCATGATCCTTCTCTTTCATCTGGGAAAATAGTCAAAAGAAATGTGGAGTTGCGTGGACAAGGTGACAACTCTTTTGTGTGTTTTAAGGAGCAGTGCTTGGGAAAAGCTGCTTTTTTGCTGCAAGTCTTTCTGTTGAAGCGTGCCTCTGTTGATTTTGGACTTCTCCTTTGTCCTTGCTTTGAGGTTGCCCTTGAGCTGTGCACACAGCAAAAACGCTGCGAATGCAAGGGCGGTTCCAGTTTTGAGTGTGTGCTGCTTTTCCCTAACACTTTTGAGCAGCATATTTTTTTATAAACTCACTTTTCAGAGCGCTAAATCAGTGAAAGTGGGGAATGGC
Organism: Alectura lathami; assembly: GCA_013399715.1. Lineage (NCBI taxonomy): Eukaryota > Metazoa > Chordata > Aves > Galliformes > Megapodiidae > Alectura > Alectura lathami. Next base: position 5,232 of record VXAV01001110.1, read on the forward strand.
TTTTCAAATAGTTTGGAACATGTTGCAGATTGAGAAATCCATTTCTGCTCTGCTGCGTGGTGGGTTCCCCAGGCACCTCCCTAGGAGGCATTAAGAACCCCAGCACACATTGTGGCTTATGTGGCTTCTGCAGTGCCTCAGTGGTAAAATCCTTCCATGCCAAGATGGAACAGCTGGATAACTGGAGGCAGTGCAGGAGACAGGACAGGAGGGGAAGGGGCAGGACTGCCGTTGCCCAGGAGCCTTCTGCAGTTGTCTTAAAACCTTATCCCCAGGAAGCCACAGGCCTGCAGTGTTGGCGGAGAGGGCTGTCTGGGGAGCAGGACATGTTTCTTTTAACATCATGTTACTGATTTCATGGATTTTAAGATTTTTCTGGATGTAGAGACAAGAGGGGACCATGCTTTCAGTTGGAAGCTGTAAATTAGAGCTCTTGCATATTTAGTAATTTGATCCAAAGGAAGTCTGTGTGTCACCAGGTGGTTCAATATAACATTTTGAATATAGAGAGAGCGAACTTGTGAGTTTTATTTATATACAGGCTTTTGATTCTAGCAGATCGCCTAGCAGATATCTGCCACCTCTTCCAGAGAGAGTTCCTGAAGCGAGGGGAGAGATTTTTTAGTATTGTTTTTGGCATCCTGACCTTGTGCTCGTGTTAAACGCTGTGTGGCTGTGGGCAGACACTTCTCACTGCGGGCTGTGTTGCCTCTGTTTGGAGGAATCCTTGCAGCTGTGGAAGCTGTGAGGGAGGAGTCCTCCTTCCCTGTGCTCTTGGAACCTTTTACTTATTGAAGTTTACGATCAGTGACGTGGGGCTGAGGCTGTGGGATTTGGGAAGAGCCTGGAGGTTGTATGGAAGAAAAAGAAAGAAGCATTTGAGGCCAGCTTGGATGGGGCTTTGAGCAGCCTCATCTAGTGGGAGGTGGCCCTGCCCGTGGCAGCACGTTAGCAATGAGTTCTTTAAGGTCCCTTCCTACCCAAGCCGTTCTGTGGTTCTATAATGATGTCAGCTGTGCTGTTTTTAACATAAGAAGACTGCTTAGCACAAGAGTTTATCTTCTGAAAGTAGATATAGCAGCATGTTTAAAGGAATACCGTTTTCGTGCTGGAGGTCTGAGGAGTGCTCTTTACAGGCCTGATAGGCTAGTTGCTGCCCGCTCACCTGACTCTTCTCTTCCCCTCCCACCAGAAAAGCTTGCGGAAGCTCAGCACAGGTTCATAACTCTTCAGACGGAGCTGCAGTTGACATTGGATGCCCAGAAAGAAGCCAGCAGGGCTTCCACGCTGCTGAGGCTCAGAGGGCCAGTCTTCCACCTGTCCCACGAGGAGCGTGTCCAGCATAGGAACATCGAAGACCTGAAACTGGCCTTCAGCAAGCTCTACCTCAGCCTCAAGTTACTGCAGAACTATCAGGTACCCACAGAAGGGGGTGCTTTGACAAAGCCCTCTGCATATACGTCTTCATGCTTGCGCTGCCTTCAATTGCATCACTTGAGTCAATTCTCAATTTCATTTTGGCCTCGTGGTCCCTTAGACATTTTTAAAGAAAGGGCAGATGCCTAGCAGCCAGCAGCATGCTTCTGGTTGTGTTTTGGTGAGCTGGAGATGCTAAGCTGACTGGCAGAAGGACCTCCCATCCTTGTCCTCTCTGGGCTGCCTGAGCCCAGCGCCATTGGCATGGTCGCAGTGCGCAGACACTGTGGGGCCTTGTTCTTCTGCGGTGTGTTGTTCTGTGCAGGGCCAGAGCTGGGAAGGTGTGGAAAGAGCTCTTTTATCTGATGTTTGTGGTGGAACTTGAGATGCTAGCATACTGTTTCCTCTTGGTGTTACCATGGTAGTGACTCTGGCCTTGCTCTATCAGAATTTCGTGTTAAAACAATCATTTTAAAAAAAAATGTTTTTAATTCTGTAGGGTCCAGGCTTGTTTGCCTCGAAAGAAGTGTGAAGAAACAAATCTTTGGTTGTACTTGGATTTGTGGCACGAAGGGAAGGGAGTAGTAAATACTGCAGTGATTTCGTTCCAAAATCTGGAACCATTAAGATTTTTTTTTTCCTGGACTTGCTCTGCTCTTAAATATCTTACCGTGTTTGTTTGTTTTACCTTGTTAAATAAGAATGTTTGAACTTGGATTCTTTAACTTAAATCTGCTCGATCTCTATTTAGGACTTTACCAGTATTGTCTTTGTACTGGAGTATTTGACTAAACTAAATTTGTGTCAAGAAATACTTGAATAGCACTCTGCAGTACGGACAAAGCTCAATTCTTCCAGCGTCCCAAGTGGTTGTGTTTCTCCTAAAATGATGCTATGTTCCTGGGCACTTGTGCATAAGCTGCCCCTGCTCGGTTGCTCCAGATGCCTCCACTGGCATTTCCTTGCCTTTATGTCAGGTTTCCAGGTTGGAACATCGTGGTCCAGCCCTCACTGGAACAGGTGTCAGGCACTGTGTGTATGCTAAAACACTGGTGTAAAATCCATCTGGATCTGATAGCTTTCAGTTTCCAAAAGGAGCTGAACGTCTTTCTACAGAGTATCTTCAAAGAGAGAAGGAGAAAATCGGTTCAAATCGGTCCTGAGGTTGAGGACAAGGAATCTAAACCAAGCATAAACCCAAATCCCAGAATACTAGTTTTAATCACTTGTGAGCCTTAGAATATAGAAATCAGGAGTATTCAAGGCCTTGCAGTTTTAGGGAGAGAAGAGGATAACCTGCTGGGAAGGTGACATAGCTGAGACTGCGTCCTCCTCCGTGCAGGAGATGGGGTGAAGCCACCAGAGGCAGTGTATGTAGCGGGCTGTGGTGCTGGCAAAATGCTGAAGCCTTGAGGTGGGTCACAGAGGAGGGCAAACCCACGTGAAGCAAATCCTCAGTGTGTTAGTGCTGGAGAAGAGCAGTAGTTGCACGCAGGGATTCTTAAGGCACACAAAACAGACATGAAGGGAAACTATACCTTGTCTCTGGGGCAGCTGTTACTTTTTAAACTGACCTATCACTAAACTTCGGTTAAAATGAGTTCATTAACAGTAGAACCCTTTGTAAATTCTAGAACCCTAGAGTATGCTCGTATGTTAGTAAACCCATTTATATGAAATATTGTGGTTTAGAACAAACAAACCTTGGGGAATGAAGTAATATATTACACTTGTGGGGCAAATAATGAAGGCTGATGTGCTTTGCTGGTGCATTTCCTAACTACTGCGCTTGTATATGAGCAAAGATTCTGAGTCAGCTGCTTCATCCTGCTTGATCTTGCATAATACTGTTGCCTAAGTTGCACTCTTTTTTGTCACCTTTGATGGCAGAGCATGCCGTTAGCCAGTTCACTTCAACAGGTTCAGTTCGTACCCAGCAGAAATAAAGCCCCTTGCCTAATCAAAGCATCTTGAGCAGCAAGGCTTGCAGAACTTGTGACGGCACAGATGCCCCTTGGCTGCTCTCTTGGTGTCATCGCTGCACTATTCTTTGGTGGAGTGCCGCTGTGCCCACAGCGTTCTCACCGTGCTCCTGGGGCTGTGGGTAGGGTTCAGGGGCGGCTGGTGCGAGCGTGCCCCAGGCAGCAGGGTTACAGGCTGTGGGTTGTGCTAAGGGCACGGAGCGGGTGGTGTCAGTTCAGGCGGTGGAGAAATCAAAAATTCAAAATCAGCATTTTGTTGCATCTTTTTCACTTCAAATTTATGAAACAGTCATCTGCTCTCCCTGGGGTAGAATGCTGTTTTTTCCAATAGAAAGTAAGTCTACAGTCTCTTGTCTGTAGAAATGCAGATCACTAATGCCTTGGCTTCCTGCTCCCATCTCCCTAGCCTCATTTCCCCACGTATATGGCAGGGGTCTGGTATTAAATCACTCTGAGCATGATTAGATTGAAAATAATTCCGGCGAGTAGTTGGTGCCTCTCCCCAGGGTACTGGGTTCTGCTGTTTTCTGCGGTTTTCTTTCCAAGCTACTTTCTGAGCTTGTTTTAAAGTGACTCTTGCCATGGTCTGTGTGTGCTGCTGCTGTCTGAAAGAAGTGCAGAGCCTTTCGAGTTGCGTTTTCTGTGCCATGAAATGCAGGGCGTCAGATGCATCTTGTTACAGCAGTTGCTGCTCCGTGCAGTGTGCTGAGCTTTGTCTGACTTTGTTACTGTGCATTACGAGAGTCTTGGGTCATGGCTGGTACATAACTGCGAAATCAGCTGTTTTTTTTTTTGTTTGCTTTGATGTGGTGCCCTGTGCTCATCTCATCTCCTGTGCCTGCAAGCCTAGGCTGGTTTCATGGCCAGCGTGCACTGGGGAGGAGTGTGCTGTTCTGGGGCTGCACTTGTCTGTCTGTCATTTGCAGCTTCTAAAGTTTTCAGAAGTTTCAGTTGTACAAGGATTTCCCTTCTGTAATGCACTTGTTCTGAGAACTTGGTCTGAACCCAGTGTAAAGTTCTGAGGAAACTAGACATCAGTAGCCTGTGGAAATCAGAAGTCTTTTCAGGAGGGGAAAACCCTTTGAAAGGATTGAGATGTGCCTTCCCTGGTGGAGCTGGGATAAAACAAGCTCCTTCTGCAGCTTTCTGTGTAAGAGCTCATTCCAACTCCTGCTCCTGCGGAGACCAGTTGCCAGGCTGCAGTACATGGGGTACACGCAGCCAGGGTTCAAAGCCAGTTACTGTTTCCCTTGTCTGCAGAATGTGAACTTCACCAGCTTCTTCGAGATCCTGGAGAAACATGACAAGAAGCTGAGGACAAGGCGAGGCTTGGAGTGGTGCATGGCCGAGGTGGAGGTGGCCACCTTCTACACCTGCCAGAAAGTCAACCAGCTCATCTCCGAAATAGAGGTGAACATACTGCCCTGTGCGCTGCTCCTCTTGTAACTAGAGAAGAGTGGTTTGTTTGCTGCTGATTCCTTAGCTTACGTCCCATAATAAGAACTGGATATGTTATAGTAAGCTTTCTGTATCTTGGTTACCGTATATTGAAAGAGCACTGGGTCAGGCGTCAAATATAACTTGGAAATCAGCTGTTGTTCTTTGTTTGTTTGTTGTAATGCAGTATCATGTCCTTGGTGTTAAAATGAACTTGTGTGGTGTGCATCTTTATCTCCTTAGGAGGTGGTGACCAACAAGTTAGAGGATAGGGACAGAGAGTAGGCTCTGAGTTTGCATGTTTCACCTTTGAGAGCAGCGCAGGTAAACAATTGATATAGCTGAGCTGCTTCTGCAGCTTGTCAAGGTGCCCAGTGAGATTCCAGTCTGAACCAAGTAGTTAAAACACATGGATATGAGCATGCTTCACAAATTCTGAGGGCAGCATGGTCACATAATCCGCTTTAGTTGCGGAAGATACGGAAATATCTTACTGCTCCTAATGCATGCAGCAAGGTACACTTGTGGGGATGAGGTGAATAATAAAGGAAGTTTGTGCTGATAATCATGTATGCTTACATCTGAAAAGCTGTTGAGCAGCCCAAGCTCTGTTTCAACACAGCATTAAGAGAGACAAAAATATTATGCAGCATATTCAGGGCCACACTTCAAAGAGGAAGAGTGCGGTCAGAGATGAGATGTTGTGTCTCGAATTTTAAATTTACTCTGCAAACAAATCTGATTTTGCTGATAACCTGTTTAATCCCGTCGTTCCACCATTGCTTTGTTCACAGCCTGTTACAGCCTGGACCACCTTCAGGGCTGGATTGTTCTCTGGAACATTCGTTGCACTGAACGTGATTGTCGTACTTTCAGGTGCGTATCCTCAGCAGGAGCCATCTGGCTCCCACACCCCGCTATGGATCTGTCCTTGTCATGTGCCAGGGGCCTGGAGCTGAGCTGGTAGGGGTGTTCTGGGTTAGATCAGTCTGAGTCAGATGGTGCTGTTGTGAATTGGTGCTTCTCAGTGATAGGCTGTGTCTTTCTCATGTTACGTGCGTGGATTTTGGACTTGAATGTATGGTGATTTTGTTCTCCTGCTTTCCTCCTTACTCATGGAGGGATATTCTGGAAGAGCAACATCTGTGCATAAAGGCAAGGTGTTTGCTCTGTGAGCACACATTCCTCTTCGCCTTGAGACAGGTGTTTGTAAAATTAAATTTGGCACAGCACTGATGCCCAGCAGAGAATGAGAACAGGTGTGTATCTGCCTGAACACCGTATCACAGGGGATGTTTTCATTGGGATGTGTGGGAATAGCACAAAGCTGTGCCTGGGAAGGTTCAGTCTAGATACTGGGAAGAATTTCTGTGCCGTGACAGTGGTCAAACACTGGTTTCGTAGCGAGGTGATGGATGGCCCGCACCTGTCAGTGTTCGAGAGGCATTTGGATATTGCCCTCAATAACGAGCTTTGACTTTTGGCTAGCCCTGAAGTGGTCAGGCAGCAGGACTCAGTGATCTTTTTAGGTCCCTTCCACCTGAACTGTTCTGTGTAGAAACTTGGAGGTGGAGGATTTCAATGCCTGGCACCTATGAATGGAATTAATTGAATCTTTCTTGTTGGTAGGTTTTGTCCAGGTTGTTTAAAAGCGACAATAAATTATTGCAGATTTCATGCCTTGGTTTAATTCTGCTTTGCTCCTCGCAAGTTTGAACTCTGATTAGAGTAAAAGCCGTGTTAGTACTCTACATCCAGACATGGGTCTTCATCACTAGCAGCTTTTCTACGTGTGTGTGTGTGATTCCAGTAGCGTTGTAACTTGCTTAAGCAGTGCAAAGGAAAATCAGCATCGGAGCTCCTGCTCTAGGGAAGGCCCGTGTCTGTGTTTTGATTTAGAAGAATTTTTAATCAAATGTTTCTGTAATTGGATCCAGTCATCTCCTGGGATAAAATTTCTCTGTTTTAGAAGCTGTTTGCAAGCACTTCCTTTTTTGGTCTCTCTGTGGTAGAGGCCGAAAGGTGACCCATCTGTGTGAAGGGCCCACCGAATGTGTAGAAGCTGTTCTTTATTCATCAGTCTTTTTTTTTTGTGTGTAACGTAGGTGGCTTATCTGTGAGATGCAAATAGGATTGAGGCCTGTTGCGTTCCTTTTAGCAATCAGTATTAAGAATGAAAGAGTGACACAGCTGTGAGAGCAAATTCATTAAAAATGATTACACCTCTGAAGCGGATGTTCCTAAAGTAGTGTGAGTAATTGGTGTGTTTGTATCAGCAGGCATGATCTGATATCTGTAAGGTACCTGAGATGCTGGGCGAAAGCTGTACTCAAACTGCAGATTGTTTATTTTGAATTGGAAATTACCTTGCTAACACCTTTGCTACTTCTGCCACATTGTTTTTATGATTTGGTTGGCTGAGATAGGATTTTAAAGTCATATGTGTAGATTCCGGGATGCAGCATTAGAACGTGACCACTGGTAGTAAACCATGTCAGTATTGCCTGAGGTTTAGACTGGGCATTAAGGTGAATTTCTTCGTGGAGAGGGTGGCCAAGCAGTGGGGCAGGCTGCCCAGGGCAGTGGGGGAGTCCCCACCACAGGAGGTGTTCAGGAGACGTGTGGACGTGGCACTGAGGGACAGGGGTTACTGGTGGGACTCGGTAGGTCAGGCTGATGGCTGGACCTGGTGATCTTGGATGTCTTTTCCACCCTAGATGCTTCTGCAATTCTATGATTTTAAAAGTAGAGCAGCAGTGTTCTGTAGGGATGAGTTGATGGTAACTTGGGGTCCGTTAAAGGCTGCAGCTGCTACAGGTGGATCCCAGAACAGTGTCACCCTAAAAACCATCTTTGTTGGCTTTACTAGGTGGCAGTTTAATATGTAACTGGGGTTGAAAGGCGATGGAAATGCGGGCGTGTTTTATTAATCAAAAACCTGCAGAACAGTTAGGGTCCTCTGCCACCCTGAGAGAACAGAAGGAGGACTGGTGGCGTTAGCCGTGGAGGATGCACACTGTAATGTCATGTTGAGCTGTGCTCGCCACAGGCTAAGCCTTGGCTGGCTGTTCTGTCTCAGATCTCACGCATAGCTGTTCTGGTCTGTCTGGTAACTTTTGCACGTCTTACTCAAAAGTTTTGGGCTACTCTGTGCTGTTGGGGAGCAGCTGCAGGAAGTTCAGATGAAAGTTTGAAGTGCGTGCTTTTGCAGTTCCGTGTCTAAGACTCATTTCTTTCAGCTTCTTCAGTGTGTCTGACATTCCTGTCCAAACTTTTGTCTGAAACCAGTGTTCTCTGCGGGTTATAAATTTAAAGCAACTGTTCCTCAGTTGTTGTTCCTTTCCCGGGAAACTGTTCCTCCATAATTTGATGTGGTAGTACAGATAAGCTTCACACAGGTATACTTCATGTGAAGGAAAGTTTGATCAGCTTGGGGCTGCCACTCAGACAGTAGGGTTGTGAGAAGAAATTCTCAGCATCAGTTAGGCAAAAGTGCCTGTTCTTTTCTCCCTTTTAAAAAACATATGGATGAGAAATACTCAGTGAGTCTAAAACTGAGGATGAGAACAATTGTGTTTCGTCTGTGCGTTTCTCCAAAGACCCATATCGGGCGATGGAGGGACAGCATTCTGCTAAGGGGCTTGTGCTAGACAAAGCCGCCGCTTGTAGGGCTGCTCCTTGCTTGAAATGAAGTGAGCCTGTTCCCAAGACCCTGAAGACTGAACAAAGGA
>VXAV01001111.1:351-12911 GCA_013399715.1 Alectura lathami
AGATCTAAGGACAAAATGCTTCCCTAACCCCTGAGGTGATCATCCAGTCACTAGATGGCTCAGTAAGGTAACCCTGCTACTTGTGACTGTTGCCTTTCATTTTGGTATGGTCCAGCTCTTATGTGTTTCTCTCTGCCAGTGCTATTTCCATGCATAAAACTGATGGGACTATTTCAGTAAGTTTTTCAATGTTAATGTTTTCTTGGCTCCTTGTAGTACTTTTTTTTTTTTTTTTTCCCCCTTAGCTCTGATTTAAACTCCTCCTCATTTTCGGAACTATTTCTGGTTGCTGGACTTGGAATTATTCATGAACTTGAAGCTATGTGCATAGATCCTTTCCTTGACTGTAGTGTTTCTTGGGTAGGTACAGCAATTTGATAACCAGATCAGCTCTGTAGTTTTAAAGGCAGGGTAATTATAGTCCTGTATGGTCCACTGTAGCCAGAATAAGCTAAATCTGCAGGGCAAGAGCAATACGGTGCAGAGCTCAGCAATCATGAGACACCCTTGAACTAGATGCTAAAAAAAAGGCCATATAAAAAAGTGAAATCAGAGCTATGAAAACCACAGAGAAATACTCCATGTGTTTTAGCCAGCAACCCAGCATGCCTTATTCATGACTTTAGAGGAGCTGTGGGCATTTTTTTCTCTTCCAAGTATTCAGCTCTGAAACTCAAGTCTCTACCATGAGGGCCTAAACCAAAATTTAACCTCAGCCAAAGGTCTAAACTAACCATCATTTGGATCAACAGAAGAATTCCCATTGTAATGACAATCAGAGAAGACCATATGTAGCTACTCAGGTACTCTAGGTACTCAGAGCAGAAGCATTTAGTCCTTTTAACATAACATGGATACAGGCTGTCTCTATTACAGGTTTTTGGTTTTTTTTTTTTTTTTGCTAGGCTGCTACTGTTTTTTGGTTTTGGTTTTTGGTTTTTAGTACTCATATCTATGCTCATTATTAATGTGCCATTTGGGGTAATTACTCTTTTCTTCTTGGCCGACTTCCTATCAATTTCCTTAGAGAACAGAAATAGATGTTTCTTTTTCCCAAGAGAAGCAGTATAGAGTTTACAAGGGAATGGTTTCAACTTTCTAGCTCTTTAAACTAGGTACCTCATTCTTTCTCTCCAGGCCATTAAAGTAGTTAAAAGCTTCATTTTTTATTTTTATGATGATACTAGTAAGATGGTACCATTGAGTTTAGAAGGTTTAATGTTTGTAATGCTGTTTCCTGAGTGGAATTACTTTTAATAAGAGGACACGCTTCTCTCAGGTTTCTGAATAGTCTAAAGATTTGCCTTTAAAGTACACATCTTCGATAAAGTAAAAACATTGTATATTCCTACTTAGAAGAACTTTAGAAGATAAAGATCAGAAGTTGCTCAGTTGTTCAAGAAGTCTCCTATGAAATTAGGAGCACTTAAAATATTTTTTTCTAGACTTCCCAAAATTAAAAGATAGCCTTTAGCAGTAGCAGTCTGTCTGTGGAACGGCCGAACACTTTGCTCAGGGAGAACTTCACACTGGCTCCCATAATGGAGGGAGCAGAGCAAGATGCTGTTCTGTGTCTGCCTCTGTCCAAATGCCAGCTAGCAAAATGTAGCAACAAGCCTGCAGGCTTCCATGGAATGTATCCTTTTCTTGGATTATTTTTATATTTTGCAGCTCTGGAGAATTTGCAATTCAGGCTGGTATAAGTGAGAAATCCAGCCATGAAAATGCAATCGTTACCAGCCCCCTACAAGAAGACACTTTAATCAGTTGCAGGGCCTTCACTGAATCAAAATGTAAGAAAAATTATGAACTAGTTCTTCATTGGAATAAATTTCAGAGTTGAAGGGACATGGGCTTCAGTGCTGTTTTTTCTTGTTGAGTTGATTGAAGACGTGCCTGGAGGAAGGTAACTTCTCTGCTTCCATAGCACTGAGTTTCAAGAAGAACTTGAGCTGTGATTAATGCAACTTAACTCTGGATTTGATGAGCTTAGGGGATGACTCAAAGATGGTTAGGACTGCCTCTTGGGTTTAACAACACAAGCATCTGTACAGATGCAGCCAGGATCCTTGAGCCATTGTGTGCAGTCCTGTCCACATGTATTGGATCAGTTGCGGGTGTTGCCACTTGTAAGGTGATGGTCACCAACACCAGCAGTGTTGCCTTGTAACATTTATTTTGTTGCACAGTGGTAGAGCCTTGTATTACAAATAGTCTGGTATGACTTGTACTCAGCATTCACCTCTGAATTTCTCGGTGTTGAGACATTTATTCTCGTTCTTGTAAACACTGCAAAGTACTTTCTGAAGAGGTTTAAAAAGTTGTATTTTTTAGTACTATGTACTAAGAACACGTTTTGGTAAGCAGATCAATTCTGCCTTCTCAACAGCTGGTGTTCAGTCTCAGAAGTTGAATGGGTTGAATGCACATTCGTCCAGCTCCTGACATGCTTGTGCTTAGAGGCTGCTCTATTCCAGGTGTCTGGGGCTTCCCAAGAACCTCTGTCTATAATCGCTGCCTGGGGCCAGATCTGTTCAGTAGTCAAGTTTTTGGTGTTGAGGTGTGGTAAGTATGCTGAGCTTTCCTTAAAGGCTGCGCTGGATAGAATATTCTTGTAGCTGCCATAAATCAGAACATGATTCACTTCTGCCGGTTCCTCATGTGCTGAAACGCTCTTGGGAGAAGGGTCTTTTTGTTCACAGATGACTGCCCTGGCTATCGGGAGCCATGCTCCCACTCATGTTTTCTTCCAGACCCAGTAGGTCTTGAGCTCTTCTTCACAATGACACAGTTTTAGTGGGAGAGATGGGAAGTGATCTCCTGTCCATCATAGTACAAAGTCCAGTGGTGTTCCCAAGGAAAAGTGGGAGGTGGGGGCTTGAACTTTCACAGGAGGATGAAAGAAGTGACCTGTGATTCTCCCATCTCCCAAATTAGTGCTCTAGCTGCTTCAACAGCAGGTCCGTGCTGTCTCATCCTACTTCTTCTGCTTTCTTAAACGCACAAACTGTGCATCTCCTCTGTTTTCCATTTAGGATGGGTAAAATTCCTCTTCCTTTCAAGCTGAAGCTTCTTACCAGAGCAAGGATTTCTGGTATGTGTGGAATTGCTTTCCTGTAGCCCCGAGGAAAGTAAGAGCTCTGGTTTGCTTCTGCTGGCCCCGTTTTCCTCTTTGCTGCCTTTCGGTTGTGCCGCACTCCTAGTGGCTGCTCTGAGTCCCATTCTGGAGCAGCTGAGTCTCCACGTATTGTGTGTGGTGCCCAGAACAGGTCTATGGATTTTGTGCCTGTGTCCAGGCACCCAGAACTACGAGCTGCAGCACTGTTTGTTGGACGTAGCCCCAAATCTATAATGTAATAAACACTGAGGAGATGGAAAATGCAGTGAGTAATGACAGCAATAAGGCAGAGACAAAAGAGCTGATATCAGTGAAACCCAACGATCCTTATTTTCTATAATTACAGCAATTATGTAGCTATTAATGGCATAACCTGATAAAGTGCTTTTGTTGCAAGTAAATATCTTGTGCGTTATGTTAAAATATGGAAAATACTTGACAGATTTCATATCAATAAAGACCTGTTTATAGAGTAGTCTGCAGTACAGTATAGTTTGCAGAGGATAAAAAAAAAAAATGGCTTTCGGATTGCAATCAGCATGAATAATTAATGTTTTACGTCAAAGCATGGGGAAGTCAAAAGCAGGGTCCTAAAGGGATTGGACTTCCGATGCTATTCACTACACTTCTGTTCTGCCAAGAGAAATATCTCTCTGTCTCAGTGTATGTCATAGCAGAGAGCAGAGCTCTACCACGGTCTGATACCTGTGCTGAAACGGGCAAAACTAAATGGTAGGAGATGCAGTTCACACATGCAATGTAGAGTGATGCACACCTGGGGAGCAGTAATAATTGGCAGTGCTTTAGAAAGGGAGTGCTACTTAGCATGCAAAGAAAAACTACTGACAGTCTCTTCATGGCTCATAAACCCACTGTGCCAACCCAGTCAGTGGCATTGCAAATGCAGACTTCCAGTGGGAGCTCTTGTCAACCAAAGAGCTAATCATCACCGTCTGGCAAGACTGCGTTCAGTCTGCTGCATGCCATGCCTTGTCTTTCGTTGGAAAACAGACCTTTGAGAAGTTAGGCAAAGTTTAAATGGGCAATTCAGATAGTAATGGGAGGGCTGTTGAAAATTAATTCCAGGTGCAAAGGGAAATTAAAGGGAAATAACAGTACAGATGATAATAGAAGAGCAGAAAATGAACCATTTTCCTGAAAGAAAACAAGTTTGTTTGGTTGGTTGGTTTTTTTTTTTTTTTTTTTTTTAAATTGAAAGTATTCCTGTTCAGGTAAAGAGAAGACATCAGCATCAGTGTTCAGCAATTAGAGTAGTCGTTCAAGTTTCCTGTCATTTCAAAAAGACACACGGCCCTTCCACATCTTGGATTGAACAGAGCTTTTAGAGAAAGGCTTGTGTGGTCCAAAGCAGGGAATGTTCAGGATGTGAGAGCATAAAAGAAACCTCATAACAAGAATTGCTTGGAAATTAATTTGCAGAATAAGGACTGGTTGGATGAGGACTGGGAGTAGGGAGCATTATATTGTTTTTTGTTTTGATTATATGCGAGTATTATCCTTAAATAAATGGCATTTTTGCACAATTGCATGTTCGAGGCCAAGATTGTTTCCATCCTGTTACTAGAGACTTGCAGAAATATAACAGAAAGCACAATTTAGGCATCAGTATTTCATAGGAAGGCTTAAAGTCTGACTTTGTGAAGTGAACTGCCTGTTAAGATAATCAAGTACCTGAGTATGAACAGTGATGATCAAAAATGGTCCGAGAGAAAATTGAGTGATTACCAGCAAGGAAGGTAATATTAAAGATCATGGATGGGATGGGTGGGCTTCAGAAATCTCTGTGTACCTGAATGCAAAAACAGTGTTTTTTCTAAAATGGAGCCTGGTCTGTGTTTTATGTTGGCACCATTAACAGAGGCCATGACTGGCCGTGATTCCCAGACAGACATGGGAATGACAAAAACTGGTTGTTGTTCTCTGACAATTTTCTTTGAGAGGGCCTATGATCTGTCTCCTGCACTTCTCAGACCCAAAGAGCAGGTGATGCCCGTGTTGTTCTTCACTGGACCGTCTGCATATCAGTGTCCTAATGAAAGATGTGGAAAACTCATGAGAACATACAGAACATGTCCAAGATGGCCAGGCCTCTTTTTCCTGGGGCTGGTAAATTGGCTGTTTTAAAGAATTGCTCTTCACACTGCTCTTCCATGACTTGTGGATTCAGTCTGTCTGGCATTCATGCTGTGTATTTCAACAAACAAAACTTGAAGTGACTTCATTAAAAATAATAATAATAATAATAATAATAATCAAACCCAGGGATACCTGTGAAATGAGAAGGAAGAAAAATAGGGAAGGAGAAGAAATAATGTGAAATGAGAAGGAAGAAAAATAGGGAAAGAGAAGAAATAAGCTTTCGGGCCTCCTTGCTTTTTTAAGTCTGTGTAGTATATTTTAGTCGTGTTGGCAAAATTTCTTTTAAATCGCTTGTGTGCAAAATATTTTTGATTTGTGCTGCTTTTTTAATTAGAGTCACAAGTCTTGCTTAAGCCCTCCAATTCATATAAACTTCAAATGTCTTGAGGTTTACAGTGCAATCTTGGGAGCTGTTTTGCAACCAAAGAAAGAAAAAAAGCTCTTTAGTTTCACCATTGCTATTCTGGGATGACAGCTGGGACAGAAGAAAGTGAGGGGGGCAAGCAGCACCCTCTTGCCATGAGTGCAGGTCCCACTGTGTCCTTCTGTTTCTCTGAAAGGTCTCTCAGGTCCCGCAATAAAAACAGAACAAGTTCCCAAGAGCACAGAGAATCAGCATCAATGGTAACCCCTAAACTTGTCTTCAGGCCACAGATGTGAGACCTCAGCAGTGTGGCTCCAGGCACCAATGGACATGCCAGCTCCCTTTCCCAGGTCAGCAAGCTGATCGAAATGAGACTGCTTTTCTCTCTGAAGGCAAGAATTTGTGCAAGTACCACCTTTTTTGGGAACAGCAAGGGTGTGAAACCAACCTACAGAGCCTGCTGTCGGCAGTGGGTGTCGCAGCCCACAGCCAGTCAATAGTCATTAGGAGTCAAAAAGGCAGAGAAACCCGGCCAGCTTGAGGGAAAGATGCAGCAGAAAACAAATGCACAAATCTGGCTTTTACTTCTCACATCGTGGTCTGGTTTTATTCTTGCTGTATTAAAACTGTCATGGCTTTATGCTAATGTGGTTCATTCCTAGCCAGTGATTATTATGCTTTGAATTAGCAGTGCTCTTGAGAGTATTTTTCATGGGGAAAAAAAAAAATAAGAGGTAGCCCTTCTGAAAAATAGGAATGAGGGGGCGGGAGGAAGAGCTGTTATTTGCATTAGCTCAGAGTTGTGTGTGTTTGGAGAGGATGAAGGAGAAGGGCCACAACATGTCTTCATGGCTGATGGAGAGCCCAGCAGGGCTCCTGGAACAGATCTGTGTGAAGCAAGATACTCTGAAATTCAAGGAGCAGCAGTCAAAACAGGAAAGTGGTTTTGACAGTGTTTGGCTTTCGATGAACCTTCCCCAATGGGTGAATTCCTTTTGACTCCAGTGCCTGTGTTGCCTGATGGTGAATCCATGCTAGTTTACCCACAGTGGGAGGAGCTTCCTGGGGGCAGCAAGAGCACAGCTGGTGTGTAACGCAGAGGATGTGCTATGTGAAAGAGGATTTTTAAGGGATGTCAGTCCACCTGGAAATGGCCTCTTCGGTAGCAATTAGGACCAGCTCTCAAAGAGTTATGCAGCTCTGAAGTTTAGTAACTGTAGAGGACCTTGGTAGGAGAAACGGTGTCTCAGTGAGGGTCACAAGAGAGAGGGAGAGCAGCAAGAGGGATTTCATTATATTTCAACTGTGGATTCACATAGCCAAAAGTCAAATTGAGCAGCAGCAGTGTGTCATTCCCAGTTTGTTCAGTGGGCTGCTTCTGCACCCCTTATCCCCCAAGCAAGGCAGCAAAGACAGTAGCAACACACCACTTCTAGCAGCATCTCTAAGAAATCCCAGCAGTGTGGTCTTGTGCACTTTAACTAGAGGCATCTTAAAAACAGAGGAGGTGGGGAAAGGCATGGTCTCTGGGAGATGCGTATAGCATAAGGTGATCTATATATACACCATGCAGTCTTCAAAGCCCTGCATGTTCCAGTGAAATAAGAAAGCACAAGGAAATAGTCGATTTCCTCTTTTTACCCTCACAGTGTGTTCAGCACAACCAGGCAGTTTCCGTCCTTGAGGCAGCATGTCCCAGCCCTCTGTAGGACAGTACCTTGTAATGTGTTCTCCATATAAGCGGGCATTTCTCCAGGCAGTCAGGCACACTGTGAAGAGCTGGAACAGAATGAAATGCTTCAACCAGACAGCTTTTTTTTTTTCCTCTCTGCTTTTAATTGAAAGAAAATGTTCTCAGAAATGTCTCTTGCCCCAAAGGATGGTTGTTTCTTAACCATTTCCAGTGAAACGCATTGGCTCTCTGTCCTGTTGGCTAGCGTGTTTTCTCCAGAAACGTACAGGTAGCTGTATCTGGTGGTGGTATTTTACAGGAAAGAGAATTGTGTTGCCAATGTTAAAAACAAATGCAACAACAAGAACAAAATAAGCTACTTCCTTGCGAAAACCTGAGAGGTTCAAATGTTATTTTAGTTTAGAGGACTGATAATGGAATTTCCACTGTGTTAGAGGCATGTTTCTGGTGGTTCCCATGAAAACGAACCCAAATGTGGCACACTTAAAGCCTCTGAAAATTTTCCATTGAGGTGCACAAGAATTTGCCAGCTAAAATCTCTGGTTGTTCGGTCTGTGGCGTAGGTGTGTTCATCCCTCCAGAACTCTGTTGTTCTTGAGGTTCCTGAGCCTGTACTCATGGCTGAGGTCAGTCCTTAGATACTGTCACTGGGATGAAAACACTGGGCTGCTGTCTTCAGAATGGGAGTGGTGAAGGTCTGCATCCCTTCTTTATGCAAGCCACTCAAATCAGTTTTCCTGGCAGTACTGCATTACAACACAAGCCTGGAAAATGGTAGGATAGAACAGTTCAGTCGGAAGGGACCTTCAAAGATCATTTTGCCTGACCATTTCAGGGCTAACAAAAGTTACAGCATTATCCCGATGTCTCTTGAACACCGACAGGCATGGGGCATCAACCACCACACTAGGAAGCCTGTTCCAGTGTTTGACCACCCTCATGGTGTAGAAATGTTTCCTGACATCCAGTGTGGACCCCTCTGTGCCCAGCACCTCCCTCTGCTTCCCTTCCTTAGGGAGCTGCTGAGAGCAACGAGGTCGCCTCTTGGCCTCCTTTTCTCCAGACTGGGCAACCCCAGTGCCCTCAGCCTCTCCTCACAGGACATGGCTGCCAGCCCTGTCACCAGCTTTGGTGCCCCCTCTGGATGCTTTCAGGGGCCTTAACACCCTTTTTACATTGTAGAGCCCAGGACTGCACACAATATTCGATGTGAGCCTGTGCAGACACTAATTACAGCAGGAGAATCACCTTCTCTGACCAGCTGGCTGTGCTGTGTTTAGTGCACCCCAAAATGCAGTTTGCCCCTTGGCTGCTTGGCACGCTGCAGGCTTGTGCTGAGCTGCTGTCACCGGCACCCCCAGGTCCCTCTCTGCGGAGCCGCTCCCCAGCCACTCGTCTCCCTCCTGTGCCTGTGTCTGGCATTGCTCTGTCCCGGGTGCAGCCCCCGGCGTTTCCTTTGCTGGGCTTCACGCCATTGCTGATGGCTCAGTGCTGCGATGGACCTGGACCCCTCTGCAAGGCCTCTCATCCCTGCAGGGAGCCAGCAGCACCTCCCAGTCCCGTGTCATCAGCAGACTTGCTGAGGATGCATTCCCTCCTGCACCCAGATCATTGGTAACAACATGGGACAAATTCTCCTGCATGATGACTGGACTGTGCAGACGCACTTCTTAGGGACAGAGGCTGCACGCTTCAGTCCAGGGCTGGGAGAGCTCATTGCAGCTCTGGCGACTGTGGTACAGAGGGACCCAGTGCTGCTGGTACCTTCCTATTGTTTGTGTTTTCCTTTGTGGTCCCAGCTTATACTTCGTGTTCACCTCTAATTACAGGGATGTTAATCCTCAAGAACTTCAGCATACATTTTCCCTCCTAACCTGAGGGGGAGACCATGCCATGTAATTGTGCCAAGTGACTACCCCCAGATTTCTCTTGTTGTCAGGGGGAGGGAGGGTAATTTAAATTCTCCAGACTTGTTTGTTGGTTTGTTTGTTATAGTACTGAGACTGCCAGAATGTATTACAATGTAATGACTGCAGAAATTATTATTGTTTTTTAACAACAGAAGTTAAATGAAAACCTGTAACCTCCTCCTAGGGAATTCAGCCCCAACTGTGGACTGTATTATAATTCTCCAGGTCTCTAGTTTTAAAGACTTAAAAGGAGGGTCTGGGTTTGCAGAAATGTAGGACTGGGAGGAACCATTTGGATTTTTAACACCATTTCACTGGGAAATCCCTGATGCAGGCCATTTTGGAACTCAGACTGTTTCAGTAAACACGGTGATCATGTTAAGGGGTCTTTAGTCCTTGCCCTTATATTAGTTTGTGCAAATTTCTCCTGAATCCAATTGTTAGTACAGATCTGTACAGGAAACCATGAATTGCATCGAGAGATAAGAAAATATTGCTAAAATAATGACTACATTTTTTTTTCCTTTTTGCTGTTCTCTATAGCTGTAAAAAAAAAAAATGACCATCTGTGTGGTTCTCTGGTAATTTGTTAAAATATCTATTTCACCTCTCCTTTTTTTTTTTCCCCCTTCTCCTTTTCTTGCGGAAACTCCAGCTGAGGAAGTGGAAAGACTGGCTGCAATGCGTTCCGATTCTCTAGTGCCTGGGACTCACACACCTCCAATCAGAAGAAGAAGCAAATTTGCCACTCTTGGAAGACTTTTTAAGCCATGGAAATGGAGGAAGAAGAAGAGTGAGAAATTTAAGCACACTTCTGCAGGTAATAGTCGCAGTCGGGCTGGTTTGTTAATCTTGGACCATTTGGTCAACAAGGCTAAAAGCTGTTAATGTAGACCAATTTATACACATGTTTATGGTTACACCTTGCTGGCAGAGATTTCTCAGATTCTGAGTGATCTTTAACTTAGTTACAAGCCCTTAAAAACACACAAACAAACAAACCCACCATATTTCATGCACTACAACTAAAGCAGCAGCTTAACAACGCTGTATTTTCAGGTTCTGCTCCTTGAGCTAGAAGGTAACCCAGAAGAAATCTAGATTTAGCAGATTGTGAGTAGAGGAAATGGTAGTGTGAATGGAAAGGCAAACCAAGTGGAGGGTGTAGCCACGTTCAAACTCTTTTAAGTGCAAACAAAGGAGCAAGAAAAGTAGATAGCAAAGGAGTTGACATTTTCTTGAGTAATCTGTGTAACCATAAATTATTTTTTCCATTAGGCTGGAAAGATGTGTCACTTTGTTTTCTGAGAAAAGCAAATCTCTCTTCCTGCCTGCCACACCTCTTATCCTGCCATTGAATTTAACACTCCTGGTTTAAGACTTGTTAAATATATATATATATATGGATATGGAGAACTGCAAATACATGTTTTTGTGTTTCATATTGGTCTGAGCAAGAATCCCATAACCAGGCACTGATTCATATGTTAGAGTTTTGTACCTGGTGTGTTTGGTTTCAAGCTCTGTAATTTATTTAGAAGGCTTCTTTTCTTTGCTCTTCCATGATGACTAATAATCAGTACATGTGTTTCTGCAAGTCTTGAGTCTGGATTGTCTGTGAGAAAACAGGAATTTTCTTCTGATTTCTTATGTTCTCCCTGGAGCTAGGAACAAAGTAGTTGCCAGAAGAGGCTTGAGTTACAGCCCAGTTGATCTCTGACCTGTTTATTCCCCCTGGAAGCTTTCAGGCAAGTCTGAAGTGTACACCCCTAAGCCTGTACCCATGCAAATGGCCCATAATGACACAAGAAGCGTCATTTAGCTAAGGGCAAATTTGTGCGTGAGGTTAAATGCAGAATAAGATTTTGCAGGGTTCAGACCTAAGGTGCACTGTACTGTATGGTGTTTAAGCTGCTCCCTGATTTGTCAGGCAAAGTCTAATGAACTGGAATAGATGGCTCTATTACTCTGACTGGTGATTGTATTTTTTAACTTGACAGCTGAGAAACTATTGTCTCCGAAATGACATGTTTCTGCAAAACAAATGGCTTGTCTTTCGTGTTCTGTATCAGTCATAACTGTAGCGCAGCGTAGCAGGATTTCTGTGAAGCCCTGATTGCTCATAGGGAGCATTGGGTATGTGGATGCTTTGGTGACAACCAGTCTGGAGCTAGTTGCAGCATTCTGAGCTGGCTGGTTACAGCTGGTAGTGTAACCACAGCAGTACAGGATGTACCATGGGATGCAAAAGCATCCTAGTATTTGTTTGTATGGTTTATCCAGCTCTGGGAGCTGGGGCTGAGCTGCATGCTGCTGGAGTTAGACCAATTATGTTGAAGCTGGCTTGAATACGCCTGCATGGTTTGCTTTGGGCATTGCAAGAGCTGTTATGTAGATTTTCCCCAATTACCACAACATTTGGAAAGTATACAATGATGAAAACCAAAGCAAAAACATGTATTTCCTCTTTTCAGGGACTTCAGTATCTGAAGAACTAAATTAAAAGCATGATCTCCAGTTTGCAGGAGGTGTTTGTTAATTGAGGTACTAGGTTTGATCTCAGCTGAATCCAAAACCTTTTTTTTTTTTTTTTTTCCATTTCTAGTAAGCCAGCGGTATCCTGCAGCTGCTCTGCAAAATTGGTATTCTTGTCAGCTCCCCTACTAATAACTACAGCAAAATTGACACAGATGTCAAATTTGCCTAGCACCCTGCAGCAGGCACTGGGAGAGACTTGCTTCTGGACTGCACCAGAGCTGGGGACCTCACAGTATCTATCATCCACGTCTCTGGGGAATGGGAATCCAGCAGATCCCTGTCAGACCCCTCTCTGGCAATTCAGCAGCGTTGGTTGAACCCACTATGTGTGGTACAAAAGATTTTGCACCTGGAAAACTAGCATTTTTTCCACCTGTATTTCCATGAGCTCTAGTCTAATACTTCAGATCTCGCTGAGAAAATGTTTAATTTTTACAATGAATCAAAGGACAAGCTTATGAGATGGCATAATGAGAGCCAGCATGAAACTTCCTAATACAGGCTTATTTTCTTACAGCACACTGATTAATATGATGCTTGGGGGGAAAAAAATCCCCATTAATGTCCTACAGGCATGCACCCAAGCTTTCCTACCTGTATGGAACATCAGTAATTATTAAAAATAAATACTAATACACGTATTTTATTATCCTCTTATTTGCCGCAGCAATAGATTCAATTATTTTGAATGTTAAAAGCAGTAAGGGTCAAAAAATGTGACCTTATGTGCTGAAAGTTCCTTTAAAATTAATGGGAATTTTTTTTTTTTTTTTTTTA
>VXAV01001111.1:12926-55454 GCA_013399715.1 Alectura lathami
GAGAGGACTGGAAGAAAAAGAGAGTCAGGCTGATATTTAAGATTGAAAGGTTGCCGTTTTTAAGATTTCCAAGTGCTAACCTCTTGAATCTATTAGACTAAAAGCTCTGTGCTAAGGATTATTTATTCATCTTGTACAGGAAGTGTGGAAACCTTTGTTACCACAGTGGGGCTGAGGGTCCTTCATATCAATGAGCAATATGATAAAGCTTTGGGAGCGCAGTCAGACTGGCAGGGCTGTATCGCTTGATGACTCTTGTTTCTTTTAACTGACGAGGAGCAGCCTTACTTATGGCAGAAGAAAGCAGGGAGAAACTGTGAGTTTTCTTTGCCTGAGCACGTTTCCTTAGCTGGATGCAGCTGGGATGGCTCCAGCAGGCTGCACAATGTTGTTAAAGTCCCATCAGACTTTCTGGGAAGCAGCGCAGCAGACAGCAGGAAGGAAAGCTGGCTGTCTCCTCAACTAGACCTTTGTCATCATTTTAATACCTTGATCTTGTTCTGCTTGCCTTGATGTGAATTTGAAAACAGTTTCTGGGTGTGCTGCTGTTTTATTGCACTGCTGGTGAAATGTCATTTCTTGGCTGTGTTTTAGAGGAGGGGAGTGCATGTTGTCTTCTGAAATAAAGAAGCTCAAGGGGAGATAGGTTCTGGGATTATTTGAAATATTATTGATGGTTTTTATTTTTATCCCTGTATTCATCAAGAGCCAACTGCTTGCAGCAGATTTCAGATTTCAGAAAAAGTACTTTTGTTTCTTACAGGAGTCATTATAGGGAAAAATGTCTTGTTTTGCCATTTCAGATGTCTGGTGACCTTTATTTTAAAGAACTGTTGCCTTCTTTTTCCCTCATCCGTGCAACTCATCGTCCTGAGTTGCAGCGCTCAGGCAGAGGGAGGAGGAAGCATGTAATTTGTACCTGGAAGAAACTGGTTGGGCTGAGAAGAGGAAAGCAGGAGATGGTGAGAAATTAAGGGATCTGGGGAAAGCTCAATAGTAAGTAGGAGAGGTGAGGGATTTGACAACCTTTGAGGTAGGTACACAGGCACCCTGTACAGTTAGCAGAAAAAGTCCAGTGTCTGATGAAAGCTCCACAGCAGCTCTTTTGCTAAGTGGAGGATTGTCTGAGATAGTAATGCTGAAATACGAAAAGGAAATGTGTTAATGTCGCCTTTTGTACTCCCTCTATGTACTTCAAAACCTCATTTGTGTCTCAGATCCTCCTCGTACAAATCCTTAAAACTCCTTCTACAGAGCAGTGAGGATGGATCAGTCCTGCAGTGCAGCAGGTCCCATCCCTAAGCCAGAGAGTGAGCTGGTGAGCTGTGTCCTGCTCTGTCGCCGCAGGCATGACAGCAGCTTCCCGACATCAGGCTTGGGGATGTCCAGCTCCTGCTGCGTGTAAAGCCTCGTTTGGTTAGGGTGGAATTGTAGAGGTTGGCGTTCACCTGTCTCAAGGTGTGGAACTGGGGAGGTTGTAGGGATGAAAACTGGGACTGGACAGTGTAAACCAGGGCATCAGAAAAGCCAAGAAGCAAATGAGCATGAGCCAGGAAAGATCCGCTGGGCTGGGGAAGGTTGGGCTGAAAGATGGGACTTAGGGCATGCGAGCAGGTTGACCTGCTGCCCGAAGACCTTCAGGCTCTGTTAGTGGCTGGCTGTACAGAGGATGACAGTCTTCTCTCGCTGCCAGTTACTGCTGAACCAGAATAGCTGGGATCTGCACGCTGAATTTAAAGACTGAAGCCCAGTAACGTAGGCAGCGCTGCAAAATGGAGCATCTGGATTTTTTTCAGCTTGTTTTTTAGGGAGAGCATACAAGCTTTTTCCATTTGCTTCCTCTCTCAAACTGTTTAAAGAAAATCGAGTGTGCCCACACTACTTTCACTCAGGCAACCTTTAGCTGCTTCACTCCCAGATCTATATTAAAACAACCATTTGTTTTATGCTCAGATGCTGTTTTTTTGTTTTTGTTTTTTTCACTTGCTGAGCCTCTGTGCTTTGGATTTTCCAGTCAGGGTTGTTTTTTTTTTTTTTTGAAAAAGCACTATGTGAAAACTCATATGTCAATGTGTTTATATAAGTGAAGTCTCCCAGTCAACAGAGGGACTGTTCAAATTTAGCAACACTTGCAGGCAAGGACTTTCGATGTTTCTAATTAATACAAGAAGAAAACAAAATGTGATAAATCTGTGCAATTAGAGGAACTGTTATTCGTAAATGATCTCCATCTCATTTAAATTCTTATGGCTGATGATTTCTAACTGCAATAGGTAAATATTTTGCATTTTCCTTCCTAGAATATTCTGAATGGTAGAAATTCAGTAATTTGTTGCCAGTGCTGCTCTTAAACATTCCTACTCCCTTCTGTTTGGAAAACGATTGCCTCGTGTGCTTCCACGAGGACACCTGTGTTCTAAAACGCTCTATGATTTCATTCTGATCGCTTGAATTTTTATTTAACAACTACCGTGATCCCCTGTGAAAGGTCTAATTAGTTACTGTTTCAGTTACAACTCCTCTTACACTTTCAGGCCTACACTTTCTCTAAGTTTACGTATGGAAAACTGGGATAATTATGGTTTTTCTTCCCCTATCCTCTTACCCTGATGAAATGTAGTGCTGAATTGGCATTGAGAAAGACAGCAGGGTCTCCCCTGCAGTGCAGCTCAGCCTGAAGTTATGCTGAAGCCTGAAAACCTCCAAAGTCCTGTCCTCATCTTTATCTAAAGCCTAATACCTAAATCATAGGTGTACTTTGGCTTAATCAATTAATTTTATCTGAAGGAAAAGCTAGAAAATAAGCACATCTAGAAAATACTGAAATTTTAGAAGTTTTTCTTCAAATTTACTTTTGTTTCAAATTTGAATGAGGTATTAATGAGTATGGATAAAAATGTGAATACCAACTATAAAGTGGCCTGGCAGGAAAATGTTTATTTTTCAAGTCTGCTGAAATATTACACTACTTGAGCTCAAGCACTGAATAAACGATTAAAACCATTTTTTTTTTTGCATTGATCTAAAATTGCACATTTTATATAGTCTTAATTTTTGAAGTTGGAAAAAAGGAAAATGTAGGTCTAAATGCAGGTCACCTATATTTTCTTTTTGCATGCACAAGCTTCTTCTTACTGCCTTTTGAGAAGCAGGCCTGAAGCTGCACCAGAATGCATTCTAAGCTGTAGGCAACTTTTAAAAATTCAACCTTTTGCCTTTCCATAAAGTGATCGAAAACTATCCTGCGTATCTGCTTACTGCTGCGGAACCAAAGATCCCATGGAGATTTAAAAACCCAGTGGTCATTTTCAAACCTGCAATTAGATTAACAGCCCAAAGCTTAATTAATCACTTGTAGCATGGAAAAGCCTGAGTGACACTTGCTTCCTTATTGCTGGAATTATAAATTACATGTGGTTTTAGATCTGGCATTTTGAACAGATTAAAAGAGTGCAAATGCACAGTTAGGTTCGGAAGGTGCCGCTTTGATTTGCACACAGAAGGCAGTTACAGCAGTTGTCTGTTTTTCTTCTTGAATTGCCATATGCAAGCTTCTGGTTCAAAATGGGGAGTGTTTATCCCACTGCAGAGCAGCATCGTTGTGTCTTGAGGGCTGCTGCATAACAGTTCCAGGTTTGAAGATGTTTGAAGACGTTGCTTGGCTGGGTGGAAAATGCATTTTGGGGTTGTTGGAGCCCAGTGCCAGCTCTGCACTTTGCTTTAGTGGAACGATTCAGACGAGGCCCTTAAATGTGTCCCATCTTACAGGAAAGGGATGCTTAATGAGGCTGTTTGGTTTTTATGCTAATTACATTTCCAGCTGCTGTGAAAATTACATGTGGCCGCCCAAAGTGTAATACTGCGCCATAATTCTACGACAATGCGTTCCTTTTAAAACAATATAATAGTACAATTAATCCATTAGAGAATTTACAGCAGATTTGGGGGACTGAAAAATAGATGCTGTGAATTGCATAAGCTTCTGTGTGTTACGTGGATTAGAGAATGGCATTAGTTGGAGATGGTTTCAGAAGTGTTTTACCGACAAATTAGCAAGAATAGAATATCTGGTTTGGGGGAGAGAGAACAAGCATGTTTGGAGGAAGCTCATTCTTGTGTAAAAAATTGTATTTCTTCAGCTGCTACTGCCGTGATGCATGAAGGTACAGTCTTCATCAAACTGTGTCCTTACAGATTATTTTAGAACATTTTCATATAATAACAAAATGCATTGAAGCTTCTTTTATTTTTAGATTGCATTTGAAGCATGAAAATTAATTACTGTTTCTCAGGCTTATGGCTTTCATTCTTCAGGTTTTTAATCCCCTCCTTAATGATGTGGGGGCAAACAGCAACGTTTTACGATGACATAGAAGCATGATGCATTCAGTCTGTGATGAGAGCAAAGCCCGAAGGACAGTGGTCAGTTGCACCAGGTTGTTCCGGGCACCCTGAGTGGTCCTTTCTCTCCTTCCTGATAGGATATTGGTTGGTCTCAGGATGTGACTTTTCAGAAAACTCACGCCACAAGTCAGTTTTGTTATTCCATGGAAGACACAGCCATTGGATGGCATGACACATCTCTCACCAGTCAATAATCTATGTCGTGCGGGTGCTCATCTCGAGACTCAGCAGAGCTTACCCATGGCACTGTGGGGTTCAGGTGCTGCAGGCAGAGGAATGTGCTCGGTAATTTCTGCTCTTGGTAAGAGGTGAACGTGGCCCTCTCACTCCCAGAACAACAGCATGGAAAATCCACTGCGCGTTTTAGATGCCACTGCCGAGTGAGTGATTTCCAAATAGGAAACTCGTTAGATGTTGTTGCTCGGAGCTGCTGTTGAGGGAGTTTTATTCCTCGAATACAGCTTTGCTGTTGCTCGGTGTTTCCCGCGGGAGTGGAAATGAAGCAGGAATCCCCGAGGCCAGCGTGGCAGCACATCGATCGAATATCAGTGACCTGATTGATGGCTGACCCATATTTTGGGTGGGAATTGGGTTGTTACGGCAATGCGAACGTGCAGCCCAGTGACTCTAATCGGATAGGATTTTTTAATCACAGTAGCTGCCCTTTATTTCATTGTCTGTGAAATGCATTAAAAAGACACGTACAGCTAAACGAATAGGGTATTGGCAGTAGGGATGAGGATCCCAGGTCCCTGGGGATCTGAAACGTGGATGGCAGTCACCCAGACAAAGCCATTAGCCATGAGCTCTTTCCAGGGCCTCTGGGGCTGCTATGTAGAGGAATAATAAACAGTTGCTAGAAAGAGAATCTCAGTTTGCCCTATTTTCAGAGGTTTAACAGGAAAAAACAGATTATGAATTGGGAATCAAAGACAGCTTGACAAAGACCTGTTGTTTCTTAGAATTCTTCATCTGTCTTGTTTATTCTAGGGTTTGTTTATACGTTGTTACTTGGGAAAGTTATCTGAATTATTTAAACTGTAAACATGAAATGGATTAGTTATGTCACTGTAAACCCTAAGGTGGATGTTCATTCAGTTCATGAACTCATTCATTTTATTTTAATTCATTAAGGCCAATTCAGCTCTGAATTAAAACGTCCACACAAGTATTTGATGTGGCATTGCTGGTCTTCCTTGAGTTACGAAAATCAGATGGCTTTTCTTGAGAGTCCGTGTAAGAAGCCACAAGAGCCAGCGGGTGGGAAAGGGCAGACCAGATAACTTCCTTAGCTGCCACGAGAGATGAGATCCAGAGGCCCTAGTGGGTCAGTGAGAGCTACACCTGGCCACCAGGACTGACCCCAGGGGCCAGGCAGGAGGAGCCAGAAGTGGTGATCAGAGCATCTGGTAAAGAGAGAAGACTCTTCCAAATTCTGCTGCTAATCTGTCCCAGTCTTATCCGAGACAATGCCTGTAGGTTCTCTAAATATTGCTGGACTGGAGTGCAGCTTCACCAGGTCTCCTCTATTTTTCCATCAGTCTGGCAGTTTGTGGGATTTTCTTCAGAACTGCTGCTCACTAAGTCAAGTCCTTCAGAAAGAATCTTGGATTCCAGTAATAAAAAAGATCATTAAAAGCCCCATGTGACTGTAGAGGATGGTCTTGGAAACCAAAAGCACAGAAAAAAAAAATCTCAAATTCTTACTAGAATTTAAACTTCCTATTTTTAAGAACCCAGTAGGTGTTTTGGATATTTGTAGTTTGCTTTACTGAAGCCAGTTACATTCTCAGAGGGGTATTTCTGTTCTGTATTGCAGTGTCTGTATAAAGAAAACTGGAAGTGGTTAAAAACAAGACTCGCTTTGGTTTCTGTTGATTTGTATAGCTGAATATATAGTACTTTCTGTTGTTAACTGCATCTGAGTTGTTTGTTACCTACAAGACGTTCCTTTCATTATGGCAAGTTCAGTCTGCCCTTCTGACCCCCTCCCACAGTTTTATCTGAAAGTAACGGTAGGATGGATCAGTGACACCACAAATCACTAGCTATTCCTTTTGCTGTTGCTAGAGTAGCAGGTAGATGCTGCCAGGCTGAAAAGTGGAGTATCTGTCTCTTTGTTTTGCAACTGAGTATGTGCATGGATATGTGCTGGACGAGGCTTGGAGCAACCTGGTCTAGTGGGAGGTGTCCCTGCCCATGGCAGGGGGGTTGGAACTGGATGATCTAAGGTCTCTTCCAACCCAAACCATCCTATGATTCTATGTAGATTTTTGAAGGAACAGAACTTAGTTTCCCTTAAAAGGTTTTAATTTGATAGTTAACGTTCTTGGTCCTTTGTACCTTCAGAGCTCTATGTGTCTCTCCAAGTTCATCTGGCAACACAAACAATTCTGTTTATCAAAGCAGGCAGTAAGAATCAGCCTTTTGCTGTGGTGAATTGTACTTTTTTCAATTTAACGAGCAGCATTATTTGCCTATTTTAAAAGAGAAATTTCTGAGGGAATTTACATTTGCTGCTAGCTAGCGCTTGGACCTGAAGACACAAATCCATCACCTCCATAAGTTTTGCAGAATGCTCGTGGTCTCCATGTGCTCGTCATTATTGCCTTAGTAGGATGGGGCTGACAGCTGAAAATGCATAGATAAGCAGTGCTCTGAGTGAGGTCCAAAGAGTGCCCAGAAACCCTGCTGCCTGAAGGTGACTTGTATTTGTGCTGGAAATAGTTGACAATGGGTTTAATTTTAATTCCTGCTGAAGCTGATGAATTCTCCCCCTGTCTTTGCTGGGTGCAGGGTGCCTGGCAGGCGGTCGCTGAATGCCAAGAGCCTTTGCTCATGCAGAGAGCCCGCAAAGGCTGTCTGCCAGCTGCACAATCTCCCTTCCGAGGAGCTTTGTTCCTGAAAGAATACAGTGATGCTCAGTGGGTGCTCAGCTCTTCGTGGTAGCAAGCTCTGTGTCTGCAGGCCAAAATGTTTCCAGGGTGTGAACGAGTGCTCCAAACACACCCTCGCAGCCTTTTAGATTTAAGTTCTGCTTAAAAACACTTGGAAGCCTATGAATTTTCTATCACCATCATCAAAAATCAATTCTTCGTTCATGCTTCTGTGCTGGCACTTACATTTTGAAAACTGAACACGTATCCTTAATAGCCTGTGTACTTTATGGACCCTATCGAAAGCCCACTAAAAATGATCGTTGAATTCCCTCTGGTTTTCATGGCCTAGGATCAAGCCTGAATTAAGTAGTCATACTAGCATTCCTCCCATTTTCATATCTAATGAGAAAATATGCTGCAGGCATATTAATCATTAGTTAAAAACTGTAGTTGGCTGTGAGTGAAATGCTCTGATGGTATTTGGGCTGAAGTTTAGATATTCCTTGAGCATTAGGGTGTGTTTGGTTTGTGTTTTTTTCTTACAAGCTAGTGGTTTCTGGACACATTATCTCTTTTGGAAGATTTTTTCTCATAGCTGTGGGGAAAAGAAGCAGAGCTATTATTCCTTGAACAACAGAACTTATGAAACCTAATTTCATATGGGTTGCTGCTTCCTGGATCTTTTGCTGTTTAATCATGAGGCTAGGAATGCTATTCGGATCGATTTCCTCTAGCCAGCCTCCTAGTTTCTCTGAGCTTTAGAAACTTAATTTCATGGTCTTTTGTCCCATCACCAAAGTTGGCTGAAGTTAGAAACAGGTGATGCAGTTGTCAGCCAGGGCAGAGAAAGACAAAGGGAGCCATTACTGCTGCGAGAAATACACAGGAATGGATGGGAGAAAATGGGCATTGGCTGGCAGGTGTATAAATGTTACCTTGGCTGTTCTGGCTTTAGGCTGGGAGATGAGTTTGGGAGAGTGGCAGTCCCTTGGCATCCTTGTACAACTTCAGTCCTGAGTCCAAAATATTTGAACTAAATGTACTTCTGTAAGGAGGGATCAGAACTTCCAAAAAATTGTTTACAGAAATAATCTGGGATTTTATGATAGGTGGAGAATCCTTGTCTGTCCACAGCCTTCCATTTGTATTGAAAAGGAGGAGGCAGGAAGAGGAGAAGATAGCAGTTCCTAGAGCAGCCACGTAGCCATAAGAGAGGGATGCTCCTGAAGGGAAACAAGAAAGAGCGGAGGAACCCAGGTGTTTCAGAGGCAATCAGTGCTCAGGGTTGAAACATGAGTGAATGGTGTGAGGAGCTCACTTCGGAGAGGTTCTCAAAAGGCAGGAGCAAAGGGACATGAAGCAATTCCCATGTGGAGGAAAAACAACAATTAATCCATGGAATTCTTTGACGTGGCATTATTAAGAGGAAAGGAACTAGAAATGAATAATATTTAACAAAAGTTATGTTTGCCCTTAACTAATTCTATCATGGTTAGTTTTTTCATGAGAATGACTGAGAATGCAAGAAGCTTTTTCTCCACTCCTTAGAATTGGAAAACCTTAGCCACACTCCAAAGAGAACCCCCTGCTACAGTGGGCATAGGCGAGGACAAGAGGTCAAAACAAGGAAGGAAAAGTGTGGAGTCACAGCAGCCACTTCTGGTGGTGCAGGGACGATCTGAGTGTGGTAGCACTGCTGTCCCACTGAGATCTTCAGCATTCCTTGCAGGGAGCAGTGTCAAAGGCAAGGGGTGTTTTGGCTGTGCAATAAGTAACTGATCTGCTTGTTTTTTGCAAGGTAGGCAGATGCCCCTGCCTCTTGTAAAGCTGTTATACAGATACTGTGTTCTGCTTTCATACTGAAAGACTGTGTAAATCTTTTCTGACTATTATTTACTTATGGACTAGGGGATAATTATAATTCTTTGTCTCTACAATCTCACTATCTCATTCAGCTTTTGCTACAGCCTCATTTTTATTTTTGTTGTTTTTTGTTTGTTTATTTTGTTTGTTTGTTTTTTCCCTTCCTCTGAGTGGGAGTAATTAATTCATGGAAAGCTCATAGGCCACCACCATATCCAGGAATGAGGGTGCTGTAATGGCCTCGTTCTCTCCTAGAAGGGGACCTCAGTGGTATGCAGAATGGTTTTCTTCTGCCAGAACAGGATAACTCGCTGAAGTATGCGCTGGCCCCTGCCAGGGTCTGTCAGTGTTGCATATGACTCTCTGCAGATATATGGGGAGAGGGCAGGATCAGAGCTCCTGCTGTATGTGCTTACAGCATTTCTGAGTGTATGTATGGACCAGTGTACAGCATACAGTCTAGATGGGTGTCTGGGTAGTTCACAGAACACCACTGCTATTTCCTGTTCAGAGCAAAAGTGATGATGACCAGAGAAAATTCATGTATACTGATTTATATAAAAATTAGAAGAATGCAATCAGTGAAAACTACTCATCTTGTTCGGTGAGGTATCTAAACTGGCCCTACTACCAGGCATCCATCATTGGTGTCTGTAACACAGGAGTCATCTTGGCAAGCGCTGATGCAGGAGCTCTAGCACATGTACTCATCCCTTGCAGAAACCAAGCTCATGCACCGTTTTTTATTTAGATCTGATGTTTATGCCCCAGACAGCTTATAGTCTGGAGCAGCTACCTCTAAATATTGATGTTGACTTTTTGCATCAGAATCCACAAAGGCATTGCGCTGA
This sequence comes from Alectura lathami, assembly GCA_013399715.1. NCBI lineage: Eukaryota > Metazoa > Chordata > Aves > Galliformes > Megapodiidae > Alectura > Alectura lathami. Next base: position 22,924 of record VXAV01001111.1, read on the forward strand.
AATGAGAGGCCAGTGACAACCTAGTATTTCTGGCATTAGTGTGCAGAATGTACTGCAAAAACTCCTGTACTCCAAACACTCCTGTAGGCAAAATGCACTGCAAGTAGCTGACAAAACCTATAAAAATCCCACCGTTTATTAGGCTAGCAGATTAGTCTCTGTTCTGCGAGGGTTGTGAGATTGGCTTGACTCAACCGCCCTTGTTGGAGTGACCGTGTTTACATCAAGTCATGTCTCAGCTGTGTCGTAATGTGAGCTCGTTCTGAGCTCACACAGCTGAGACTTGAATTGATGCCCTGGAATTAAGAAGTGTAATATGAATTTACTTTTTTTATCAAGATACGTTAGGATTCTTACAGCTGTTTAGAGGGAGATCGCTGAGCTCCTCTTGCAGGACTCCACAGCCACCCATGGGCTATTCTACATGCTGGGACCTGAATCTGGATTTCCAGAGGCCCTGAGCTCCTCCTGCCAGTGAAGAAGTAGCAATTTGACAATTTATTCCTTGTATTTTGGCACTAGTTCATTTGCTGAATTGAGCTGGCTCTGAGCTTTTCAGGGTAGCCATAACATCATCCTCCTGCAGACCTGCTAATCAGAATTGGTCACTGAGAAAGTTTTATTTGACCAGGATCTTCATGATTTATCTCTGGACTTCAGTATCCTGAGGGAGAGAGTGGCTGTTGTGTGTGGTTTTGGTGACATGGTTTCATCCAGGAAATACAGTGTGTATCTCAGCACCCTTGATAGCCTGCGCTGCAATATGAGTTATACTGGTCTGTTTGCTTTCCTGGCGCTCCTAGAAGGGGGGGCCATAAAAGTGAGCTGAGAATACTCAGGATGGAAAAGCCACAAAGGAAAATGGTGACACTCCCCTTTTGTACCAATTGAAAATCTATCGAACCGTAGTTCACTGCACAGATAAATGGGAGAAACAGGAGACAGGCTCTGAGGATTGTGCAGTCTAATGAAACCCAACAGGATCTCCAGAGCTCTCTCATAGCTGGTGTTAGAGCAAACATGGTGCTGGTATGCATATTATGAATAAATTGCTGCGCGTACTTGATGTGAAACTCCCTGTAGATTAAGGTGAACAGTGCAATAGCTATTCCAAGCACATGTGCTAAGGTATGGGCTAAGTACTTTTTCTGCTGTTCTGACAATGTCAGTTGTGCTGCAGAGAAGCTGTGTAAAAATAAGGCTAATAGTCAGGAGCTAGCAGTTAGGAGCCCTAAATTCACATTATACCAAGTGGTGTAAAGAATCTCCCTACTCATGTAACACCTGCTAGTTCTGTACAACCTTTACGTGCATATGCTGCTGTCCTACTTTTTTTCTCTAGAATCCATGCATGTGTTTGAGCTCTATCCTTCACTGCAACACCTCGCTGCAGCAAATGATATAGGGCACTTTTTTGTCTGTTAACATGTTGGTAAAATCTCATCGCCTCAAGTGACAACAGGCCTGACCCTATGTAAAAATAGGGTGAAGCCAGGAGGCTTTCTTTTGCATATCTAGGACATCCCAGTTGGTGACAAGACCATTTTAAATAATACTTTCAAGTAAGGGAGAAAACAAAAAAAATGCATGTACATTTATTAAAGGAGATAACTGTGGAACAAATCATGTTGTTGAATAACAGAGTGGAAGTTGTTTACAAAATGCCGATTTCTGGGTCATCATTTGCTTAATATTTTCTCTTCCACTTTGCTTGAATAACAAAAATGCTTTGTTCCCATTAGTCTCCAAACGACCTTTAGTCATTTCCATTTGTAGTTACTCATGTGAGTTTCCCAAAGTCTTTTGAAGTGGGACTACCTCTGCGTAGGAGGAGTCTCCAGAGCAACCTCTCATCCTCTTCCTGTCTCTGTGGCATCCCCATGGAAATCGAACCAACTGCTTATGTGGAAAAGTAATACGAGGAAGCCACTGAGGCAATTTTGGCTGTCTCTTAATGAAATGTAATGGCTGGAAATCAGGAAGCGCACGAGCATCATGGGACCAATCTTCCCTCTCTGGAGAAGCAGCAGTTGCTGTGCAAACCACAGCCAGTATGTCTCTGATGAGAGCAGCACTACGCTGAGTGGGTAGCTAATGCTATGGTGGAGTGCTTAAATCCAAACACCACTTTAATTAAATTTCACTAAGTATTAGGTCTAGGAAAAATAAATCAAGCAGTGGGAAAGATTTTAGAAATTGGAACCGATCCTGAACTGACGTGAGCCACACTGACCTGCATCTTCTTGCCATCTGCCCGAGATCATTTTCATGCCTTTCAGGCCAACGGTCTGCTGTATTTTAGTAAAACCTGGGCTGATTTCCATTCTTTCAATACTGTTTCATCTGTGATTGCTCAAAGTGTACCCCTGAAGGATTTTATTTGATTTTTCTGTACTTCATATCTTGGGAAAATTCTTAAGTCAGATAGCAGCTTCCTCAACACAACCCAGGTGGGGTCTCCAGTTCTTCCTGCCAGAGATGTCCCAGCCAGATCATGGAATCATAGAATCATTTGAGTTGGAAGGAACCTTTAAAGGTCATGTAGTCCAACTCCCCTGCAGTGAGCAGGAACATCTACAGCTAGATCAGGTTGTGCAGAGCCCCGATCTAGATCATAGAATCATAGAATGGTTTGGGTTGGAAGGGACCTTAAAGACCATCTAGTTCCAACCCCCCTGCCATGGGCAGGGACACCTCCCACTAGACCAGGTTGCTCAGAGCCCCATCCAGCCTGGCCTTGAACACTTCCAGGGAGCAGGCAGCCACAGCCTCCCTGGGCAACCTGTGCCAGTGTCTCACCACCCTCACAGGAAAGAATTTCTTCCTAATGTCTAGCCTAAATCTCCCCTCTTCCAGTTTATGGCCATTACCCCTCGTCCTGTTGCTACATGCCCTTCTAAAGAGTCCCTCCCCAGCTCTCCTGTAGGCCCCCTTCAGGTACTGGAAGGCCGCTATCAGGTCTCCCCAGAGCCTTCTCTTCTCCAGGCTGAACAACCCCAACTCTCTCAGCCTGTCCTCATAGGGGAGGTGCTCCAGCCCTCTGATCATCTTCATGGCCCTCCTCTGGACCCTCTCCAACATCTCGATGTCCTTCTTGTGTTGGGGGACCCAGAACTGGATGCAGCACTCCAGGTGGGGTCTCACAAGAGCAGAGCAGAGGGGCAGGATCACCTCCCTGGCCCTGCTGGTCACACTCCTCTTGATGCAGCCCAGGATGTGGTTGGCCTTCTGGGCCGCAAGCGCATGTTGTGGGTTCACGTTGAGTTTTTCATCAACCAACACCCCCAAATCCTTCTCCTCGGAGCTGCTCTCCAGCCATTCTCCACCCAACCTGTATTTGTGCTTGGGATTGCCCTGACCCAGGTGCAGGACCTCACAGTTGGCCTTGTTGAACTTCATGACATTGCCATGGGCCCACCTCTCCAGCCTGTCCAGGTCCCTCTGGATGGCATCCCTTCCCTCTAGCATGTCAACGGCACCACACATCTTGGTGTTGTCCGCACACTTGCTGAGGGTGCGCTCGATCCTACTGTTCATATTGCCAACAAAGACGTTAAACATCACTGGTCCCAGTACATGTCCCTGAGGGATGCCACTCGTCACCGGTCTCCATTTCAACACTGAGCCATTGACTGCGACTCTCTGGGTGCGACCATCCAGCCAATTCCTTATCCAGCAAGTGGTCCATCCATCAAACCTGTTCTTTTCCAATTTAGCGACCAGGATGTAGCACTGGACAGTGTCAAACGCTTCGCACAAGTCCAGGTAGATGACGTCAGTTGCTCTTCACTTATCCACTGATGCTGTAACTCCATCATAAAAGACTACCAAATTTGTCAGGCACAATTTGCCCTTGGTGAAGCCATGCTGGTTGCCACCAATCACCTCATCTTCATTTTCTGTGTGCCTTAGTAGAGCCTTCAGGAGGATCTGCCACATGATCTTGAGAGGCACAGGGGTGAGACTGACTGACCCGTAGTTTGCTGGATCTTCCTTTTTTCCCTTTTTGAAAATGGGGGTGATGTTTCCCCTTTTCCAGTCAGCGGGACCTTCGCCAGACTGCCATGACCTTTCAAATATGGTGGACAGTGGCTTCATCCCCCAGTTCCCTCAGGACCTGTGGATGGATCCCATCAGGTCCCATGGACTTGTGCACCTTCAGGTTCTTTAGATGGTCTCAAACCAGATCTTTGCTTACAGTGGGTGGATCTTCCTTCTCCCAGCGCTCACCTTTGCTTTCTGCAACTTGGGCGGTGTGGTTAGAGCCCCTGCCTGTGAAGACTGAGGCAAAGAAGTCATTGAGCATCTCAGCTTTCTGCATATCACTCATGACTAGGTCTCCAGTCTCCTTCCCTAGAGGACCCACATCTTCCCTAGCCTTCCTCTTATCATTGATGCACCTGTAGAAATTCTTCTCGTTTCCCTTTATCTCCTTGACTAGACAATTCTGTCTGGGCTTTGGCTTTCCTAACCTGATCCCTGGCTGCCCAGACAACTTCTTTGTATTTCTCCCAGCTAGCCTGTTCTAGTTTCCACTCCCTATAGACTTTGTTTCTACAGCCATGAAGTCCAGGAGCTCTTTGTTCATCCATGGAGTCCAATGTCAACGGGTGTCAATGTTCCCTGTGGGAAGAGACAGCAGAAGACTTTATCCCTGGCATGGGCAAAGAGCATGCACAGGAGATAACTTCCATGGCAAATAAACTGTAGGAGAGAACCAGTAGGGCCTCACCAAACACTGTGCTTGCAAGCACTTGTTTTTGGGTGACTCAGGCAGGTGGCTGGGCCAGGCCCTTGGCTCATGGCATTTTCTCAGGTTTTCTGGTCTGTAGCCAAGCAGGCAGGCTAGGCAAGGATAAAGAAGGCAGAGGTTGCCTGAAAGTCATGGTAGGCTAAGATTTCATTTCCTTTTGTGGTGTCCTTTAGAAGAGCTATTTGTGATTCGTCCCTTTTTTTAAAAGAATAGTTATTTATAATAACTGATGCCATCTGGCTAAAATGAAGCAGCAAATGAAAACTGATTTTTGCTTATTGAAGATCAAATTTATCTTCGCCTTACATATTTATTCCAAATATCTCAAGTCACGTTTTGCTTGCAGTCATGTCTGGCTATTTTCTGTTAAATCCTCCAGGTTGGATAACACAGTTACCCAAGCAATTGTAAGTAAAAGCTTAAATTGGCACTGCATTGTTCATCCAGTCCATTTTAGTGTGTTAAGTTACATGTCTTTTAATTGTAGAGCTGACTCCTAAATCGAAGTGAACCTGGGCTCAGTGCTTGAAGATAAGCATATGGCAGACTATATACTACTTGTAAATGAATAGTAAAGGATAGATGCTGAATGAAGATAGCAGGAAGACAAACAAGACATGAATAGGTATTTCATGTATATTTCTGTGATTATCTCCTACTCACGCAAGCTCACATGCATCCATTCTTACTTTATTCTTTCTAGTTAGGAAAAAAAAAAAAAAAAAAAGAAAAATGTCAAAATCCATACCCTGGGTATTTGTAGCCCATAAATTATATTTTGTCTGCATGTGCTTGGTGTGGATTGATGTGAGCAGTTACTCTGTGAGGTTAAATGCATTAAGAAATATTTAATCACTCAGCTTTGGGAGTGAGCCATTCAGAGCAGTTTGTTCAAGGGTAATATATATATATGTATTATAAAAAATTTTGTATAGCTCAGTAAACTGGAGCAAGTTGGACATAAAATGGCATATGTTCTAGTTTTTAATACCCATGTTTTATTTTAATTTGTTAATTTTGCTATATAATTTAGAAGCTATATAGAAAGTTAGGAAAGCCAAAGCCCAGATAGAATTAAGTCTAGCCAGGAACATAAAAGGGAATAAGAAGAATTTCTACAGGACATTGTTTCCTGTGAGGGTGGTGAGGCACTGGAAGAGGTTGCCCAGAGATGTTGTGGCTGCCCCCTCCCTGGAAGTGTTCAAGGCCAGGCTGGATGGGGCTCTGAGCCACCTGGTCTGGTGGGAGGTGTCCCTGCCCATGGCAGGGTGTTGGAACTACATGATCTCTAAGGTCCCTTCCAACCCAAGCCATTCTATGATTCTGTTCCGGTTCTTGGTCATTTGTAGAACAATTTTAGCTTGGTTGTGTAAATATATGCATATTTTATATTACTTTTAAATTGAATTAATGGTTTGGATGCTACCGAGTAGAAGTAAAAGCAGCAGAGCACATAATAGAAGTAGGTTTCTGATTTCAGCTTCTAGCTTTGGAATGAGAGAGACATGTAATTCAGAGTCTTCTTGATTTTTGCTCCCCCAGATGTAGATAATGAGAAGCCTCTGACAAGTAAAATGTTTTGCTAGATTTGCAGGGTTCCTAGTGATGTAGGAATAGTTACAAGAATGACAAGATATAAAGTGATTGTGTAGTATCCAGGCCTGCATAAGAAAGTGCCAGACTCTTCCAATCTCGTCTTTATTTCAGTATGGGATTCTGCAGGGATACTGCTTCCCCCAGCTGCACGCTAATATGCGAAGACATAGGCTCTTTCCTTCTAAGTTTGTCAAAGCCCATGAAGAGTTTTAGGTGGACAGTTCCTCTTGGGATCCAACGTAGCTGAAATGAGCAGTGGCCAGGAAGCTAAGGAGAGTTGGGAATATTCATTTCTGCGATTCCTGGTGTTCTCTCTGTGCCCTATTGCTTCGCACTGCAGCGTCCAGGGGTCCCCAACGACACTCTCAGGCATTTTGGGGCGTTGCTGAATGACGTGCCGGGGTGATGCAGGGTGCTCCGTGGATGAATTGGGCTGTAACGTCAGACCTTCACAGGAATGTTCGGACATGGGAAACCACACAAACTGGATCGGACAGAATAGCCTGTCACGTCTGCACGCAGCTTCAGGCTTGAGGAAGCTTTGCAACATGGGGCAGAATAGAGGAAAGACATGGAGCACGTTTAAAACAAACAAACAAACAAAACCAAACAAACAAAAAACAGGCAGACACCATGTTCAGTGCTGCCTGCACCAATTGCTTCCAGACACAGAAGATAAACTCTTGTGGTGGCTTTCTGGGAAGTGTAAGTCATGTTAAATGTATTTTGGTGCACCTCAGATGTTTTGATGACATATGCATGTTTGCTCGTACTTCAGCTCTTTGTGGTGTGGCGTGTTCAGCAGTGGTCCAGCTTGGAGTGATTCTGTTGCAGCGAAGCTGTGACCGTCTGAAACTGTTCATGGTGATTCCAAGGAGGGGAATAAATTACCAATCTGTCTTTGCTTCAGTGAGCAAAAGGTAGAGAGGATTTCAGGAGCTGCCATCCCCTTGGCAATTTTAGCGTTAGGACTTCCTTCCTATTTGGGAATGGTAGGTCTTTAGAATTTTACCTCTAGGTGTGTTTTTATGGCATCAGTTTTAGGATGTATACTGTGTAGCTTCCCCTGTGGTAGTTCTGGTCAAAGATACACCTGAACCTCAGTCAAATGTATTAGGATGAGGATAGGTAATTTTGATGTTTCGTCTACAAGTCCTTCATGATTTTTCTGAGCTGAGTTTATCATTACAATGTTAGCAGAACACCTTTCAGAGTTTCAAACATTTTAACGGGGATTTTATATTTTTTTTATGTCCTTTGCCTACTCTGTTCCACTTAATTACAGGAGAGTGAAGTGCAAATACTCTGTCCCACTTGCAAATAATGGGATTGCTTTGGTGTACTGAGAGCAGTGTCTGACCCACAATGGCAGAAATACCATCTGCTAATTAGAGGATTTGACAAAATAATTGCAATTTTCTACTTAAATTAGAAGGTTCATCTTAGTAGAGTCTGTGATTCTTCTTCATCTTGGGGGATATACAGAGGGAGGGCTTGCATCAGGACAGGCAAATAACTGCTCATTAAGAACAGGCTGGCATCAGGAAGACAAAAGCCACAGTTCTTTAAAAGGAAAAAAGACGCATTATCACCTGGGACACATGATTCTCTCCAGCTCGCAACTCTTGCCTGTTAACTGTTATTTTAATATTAGTCCATAATATTCCACAGCACAGCAGCAGTAGGGTTGTTTGAGAAAAGGACAAAGCATATTATTGCAGCATTTTATGAAGAACAGCAGGAGGTCACAAACCACTTAAGTGTCCATGCCACAGAGAAATGATTATGTATTTATAAAGATTAATTTTTAATAATGCTGTTAGCTACAAATGTTCCTAGATCACATGTTCCTTGAACTCTGTTGAGATTCACATCTGAATTCAGAACAATGAAGTATGTAAAATATTCCGGCTAAGTCTGGAATGTACAAAAATGCTGGACATACTCTGCTTTCTCTTCAGATCGCGTAAATCTTTCTATGGTATTCAGCGATGGGGAAGTTTTCATACCTGATTGAGTGTCACTGGAACTTCTGGTACTTGTATTACAGCTACACTCATCATTCATTGCTTATAATGTCTAGTCAGGGTAATGCTGATATTGCAAAGAAAGCTGTGATCCTATTATTTTCCTGAAGTGCATAACTCATGACAGTGCAGAAGTGGGACCGAACAAACCAGAAAAACAATTACTCATAAATTCATATATCGAACATTACCTGTCTAAGCATATTCTCACATAAAAGCATTATCATCTGGAGACTGATAACCTAGCAGCAGCACGAGGATCAGGACTTTGTAGTATCTTCACCTAAGCTTCTAGAAACTGGTGTTCATTTGCATAGTGAAAATGCTCAGAATTTTGTGTGGAGAAACCTTGCCAAGGACACCCATGAAATTTGGAGTCAAGAGCATGAGTCTTGCAGAACTTGCCTCTCTCAAGGAGTAAATTAACTGGAAAAATGGTTTGAGTTAGTGAATGCTGCTCTCTCACAGAGAGGCCTTTTCATTGAAGATGTCCTCTGTTTCAGATGTTTCTTCTCTACGTAAGTTAGAGTCTTACTCAAGTCACTGTTTGTTTTATAGAGACTCCTGGTGAGACCTCGGACATTGAGTAGCACCTGTCCCACGTGCAGCTGCTAGAGCTGGAGCCATGAAGATGGATGTTAAAATGTTCTGTATTTGTATATGGGTCAGTCTTTTCATGTAGTATCTTTGCAGGCACCAACTACATACTGCATAATATCAGTTACTTCTCAAAGGCGACACTTTAGGGCAAAGCTCAGAGGAGAGCTCAGAGATGTACGTGCAGTAAAGTTGGAGGGCAAGGGAGAAGCATTTCTGCACTGAGGAAAGACTTGATCCAATCTTACTGAAGGGCCGCAGCATTATTTTGCTGTTACAAATGGCACAGGAACTTAACTTGACTGACATACACAACTGACACAGAGAGAACTGACCTGTGAGAGAAGCTCCCTAACTCTGGCCATCTTTATTGTTATATTCTGCTGTGTAGAAGAACTGGAAAACTCAGGAAGTTCAGACCTCTCCCTTCTGGTCCCTCTTAGGAGACTGGAGCATTGAACAAATGCTTATTGCGATTAGCACCTTAGTCTGTCTTGTTCAACTCACCTGTATGTTTAAGTAATTTACCAATGAGCTGAAAACAGAGTACCTTGTGTCACAGATTACCCATCCTTTAGCATATTTTTCTACTAGCAAGTTTTCCCAAAGCAGAAACATTAGTATGCTACTTTATCATGAAAATATAGCATACCTCACTTACAAAAATATCAGCCTGGAAAAGCGTATCTACCTTTTGGCATTTTCTTTTCAGATATACTTGCTCATTCAAGTTGCACTTGTGCTTACCCTTAAAAAGCACATGCAGCAGGCTGGCTGTATGGTGTGTCTGTACTTTTATGTGGGAAGGGCTATCTGAGGTAACGTAAATGGACAGAGCTTACAAAATCCTGTCACCAGAGCTGTAGCCTGGTTGAGCAAAGATGTAAACCTCACCTAAAACACTGCAGACCATCTGAAACAAAATAGTTACAGCTGTATGTTATCCATATAACTCATAGTGTAGCCTCATTTTTGTAACAGTCCCTTCACTAAAAATGGTGTGACTCAACAGCAGTTGGCTTGTGGGACCAAACACAGCTCACTGCACCAGCACAGACCGTCCTGCACAAGTACATACAGCTCTGAATGAGCTCCTCCATGGTTTACCTGAATGGTGAAGGAAGACGCAGAAGTTGGCTCAGTTCAGTTCATGCCAGTTTAAGGATATTAGACTGCTTCAGTAAGTTTATAAAAAAAAAAAAAAAATTGCATAGATAGATGAAATTCAGCAAGGAAATCTCCCTCAGGTGCTGGATGTTGACATTCCCAGTTTGTAAGGGAGGCCAGGAGAGCAGACAAGAACAGTCAAAGCTGGCGCTGGGACCTTGCTAGTGGCAAACCAAGGGTGGTGAGGACACCACACACCTCTTCTTATCATGTCTGAAATTTCTTCTCCTCCTGAAGCTCAGCTAAGCTCTTCTCATGTGATGGGCTAAAGTGTATTTGTTTCCTCCCATATGGGGCTGTGTTCAGCAGACACTGGTTGCAGCAGTAAGAGGGCTCTTACACTCTCCAGTTACCCCTTACTTTTTCTCACAGCTACATAGCTGCTTAGATTTATAGCTGAAATTCAATTTTGGCAGAAATTGCTGCAAGAGGGAGAGACTTCTCTGATTTTTTTTTGCACCGTTGTACTTCAAAGTTGATTAAAGTTGCAGTGACGAAGCAGCTGGCTGGGGAATCAGAAAAGCCCCTTATCTTCTGAGCTCTGCTGCCAATTGGCTGAGCCGGGCAGAGTGAGTGCCCCTTCATTTCTGCAGATCGCTGCCCGCGTGTCCTGCCTGGCTTAGGCAGCAGCTTTATCAGGTTGATTATCAGCGGGGTGTCATCCTGGGTCTGCACGCTTAATGCTTCCAGTATCTTCTACTGTATTTGAGTGCAGACCGGTGTGCCTCTCTGCAAAGCAAGTTCCTCAGCCCCAGCCTTCACCTTTTCCTTTCTGACCTTTCACGATTTACTAAGTTAACTTTGATCCTCAACCTTGCTGCCCTGAGCATTAGTGTAAGCCTTCACCTGGTGCTGTCAACCTGCCGAACAACTGAAAACAGCCGGGAGATCTCTCCTGTTGATACTGCAAAACCTGGTTAGGCTCTGGGTAAGCAAATTGTGCTGGGTGCTGACCACAGCCTTCATCCCAGGTAGAACCTTTTTATGTACAGAAAGGCTATAGGTTGAGTTTCTCTGCATGGACAGAGTTAAAACTTGAGTCCTGCCATTGTGGCAATGGGATTTCTGCTTGCGGGAGTGGCTGACGCCCACCCCTGGCACCACGGGGCTGCCTGCCAAAGGCTGCACTGCTGCACTCCGACCTGCCTCCTGACACAAAGGAAGTACCAACGTGACACAGCTCATTTGTAAGTCCTGACAGGTGCTGGTAGAGCGTGTAATCTGAGTGACAAGCTCAGTCACTGAGCAACTCTTTTAAAGCCCAAGGGATGCCCCTTGCTGGAGTTGTACTTGGTAAAGATGCTAGCTGGAGGCAGCATGCTATACAAAAAAAAAAAAAAAAAAAGGGCAATTTGATCAATAGTTACTCCTACTTGGTCCCATTTGTAACTAATTCAAAGACATCTTTTTGAACTGTAAATTTGTGTCCTAAGTATAAAATGAGTTAAGAGTAAAATATTTGGCTTGACAATAGTCATGGCTTGAGTCTCAAGAGAGGAGAAGCATGCAGGCTCTGGGAGCCTTGACAGCAAAAATCTCAGCTTCTCCCATCCCAATTTTACTAGTAAGGCATAGGAAAGGTCACACAGATCCTTGGAACAGTCTAGTTAGGCTAGTTATTCCAGGGGGGTCTATTCCCTATCTTCTTTGAAGTAGCTTTAAGCAATTAAATGCAGACAGTTATCTGCCGCCCACTTTCATCTTTAGATAAGCCTGCTGAGCCTTACAAACAGAGGGCTTTGCTATGATCCTGTAACAGCCAAATCATCTGACAGCATTCTCAGGTAGTCACAAAAGATAAATTAAAAAATGTGATGAAATAAAGCCCACTATTCAATATGTTCATCACATAAAAAAAAAACGTGACTTTCAGAGTTTCAGGCTCTATTCTTGTCTGGCATCTGACAAGAATCAGACTCCAATTTTATTCTGACTTCAAATTCAAGCCAGGCAATTACTTCCCCATCTTGAGGCTGGCAACAAGTGATAGTCATAAAGGGGACAACAGGGTGTAAGAGTAAAAGCACAAAAAGGAATTGGAAGTTTTTTTGTTTGTTTGTTTGTTTTTAAGTATTGATCATAAATAAGGAAGTTGTATTTACTGTAAGTGGAGGATTTCCTTTCTCCCTTTCTCTAAAATTAACATTGGTATTATAAGCATTGCTTGTGACAGCAGGGAACAGAACACTTACAAGGAAGTGACTTTTAGAAATATATTGTAAGAGAAATAATAATCTTCAAATGCCTTACTTCATCTACTGTGATGGCTTGGGATCTTTAGCTGCCTGGTGGGAGAACCAGGAAGGTACCCAAGTGATTTTCCACAGGCACCTCCCCAATTTTCATTGCTTTATTCATCCCTTTTTTTTTGTTTTGTTTTGTTTTTTGGGTGTGGGGAGGGGGAATCCAATGTAAAATGCAGACATACTAGTATAAGGCTGTTATTGTATTTTATTTATTTTAAAACAAATAAAAATGATCACATTACCTGAGAAAACCTTTTCTTCATTTCATATATAACCTAGCTAGGCTTTAAAAAATTACATTAAAAGCCTCTTAAAGCTTAGAGGTTTCCTATAGAGCGTTTGTTTAACCATAGAGCAGGATAGCACGTTCGACAGCGTGTGTGCCAGTGAGTTAACTGCGTATTGCCTCGCCGTTTCAAACTGCGCCATGGTTTTCCCTTTGGCTCTTGCTTGCTTTCTCCTATTTCCTCCTGTACATGCTTCCTCCTGCAATTTCTCTTTTTCCTCTGTCGTCCTCAGACATGCCACTACATCCTCTTTCTTTTGCTGATCAAAAGCAATCAGCAAAATCAGATGCTCTGCAAGATGTTCTCCCATCTCTCATTTGAGTCCACAGAAACGCCTGCAAATATCCCCTTTCCTATGCCACAGAAAGCATTAAACCAGCAGCAGCAGCAGGCGAGTGCCAGCACGGATGAGGGCAGGCAGCTGGGTCCTCCCTCCGTGCCTGCGCCTCCAGGCACGTCCCAAATTGGTGAGTCTCACAGCTGAGCCCTGAACACCCAGGAGCGTAGGTTGGTAAGAATGTGATAACCTCCACATGAGTGCAGCTGCGAGCAGCTCCCACAAATCTTTTTCCAGCCTGTAATGTGCTCACTGCACTGGGCAATACAATAAAAATGGAGTCCACTCCACTTACTGCTCTCTGCAGCCATCCTCTTTTGGTAGATCCCTATCTGCGACTGTGAATGTTTTTCGCAGAAGGTAGTATCTAGTTCAGTTTCCTCTGAATATTTTTTTTTTAACTCATGCTTAGTTTATAATTAAAAGCTGGAATATTGAAAGAGAAATAATACATCTCCTGCTTGATTCTTACTGGCTCTGTCCTGGCCTCGGCCTTAGACCCAGCAGTGGAGGAGTTAGGTCTCCATCAGCACCTTGAGCCGTCTGTAGGGGACTGAAGTTATAATAATTCTGTCACTCTTACCAAAATTACTGTTTCTGCAGCACTGTAATGTGTGATCGTGGTGGTGAGAGCTGGCTTTGAATGTAATTCTGATGTGTTTTCCTTTGCTTCCTAAAAACAAACCTGAAATGTATTTTTTTTTTTCTGGACTGTTGTAGTTTAGGTTTTTTAAAACAGTAATTTTGAGCTCTGGTATTTTGTGAGGTGGCTAATCAGAGGCCTTTGTAAGATTCTGTATAGGTATTTAGTATTTTTCTGAAAGTTAAGCATTTTAAGACGGTTCCAGTCAAACACTAGAACCAAGAGGCACAGGATTTGTGTTACATCGCTGTATTTTGATGTGCTGAACAGCGATGAAGTGATCCTTGATTTCAGGCGGTAGCGTTCAAAGTGCAAGCACGCCGTGACAATACTACAACAGCTAACGCTGAAAGGAGAGATTTCTCTGAGGGAATGCTTACTTGTCGCTTACATACAGAAAGCTATTAGCTAAAAATAAACCTTAAAAATAATTCTTAAATAGACCTCCAAGGTCATTGTAAGTATTTTTTTTCTCATTAAAATGAAACCTTTTCTGTTGTCTAAAATTATCTCTACTTAGGATTGCATAACCTAACAATAAAACTGCTGATGATTAGAACCAGCAAACACATTCAGCTCATGGCTTTAATTAGATTAAGGTCTTCATCGCTAGAAGTAAGAGATGGAGCATTAGACCTCTTTAACATTTAATCTGGAGAATGCTTTGTAATTGTATTTAGTATTGTGCGGCAGAAGTTTACAGTGGGAGAAAAAGCAATCTGCCAGCATCTTTTTATAAAATGTTTGCTTATCTGTTTGTCACCTTTTAAAGACATATTGTTTTGGGAGGGGGATCTAAAGGGGGAGGGAGTCTTATGTGCATGCACAGTCTCAAAAAAGTCCAGATTGCCTCCGAAGTAGCTTTGGCAGTCAGTAGCTCCTTCCCTTTCTTCCCTGTTCAAATCTGTTCCCCTCAAGACCTGTGGAAGATGCTGAAAACCAGCGAGTCTGGTGGTATCTTCGGTAAGTCCTGATCAGTCAGTCCAATGGGAGGGCTCACTAGCGCGTTGCGCTTTGTGTTGAAGTGCATTCCTACTCAGTAAATGATGCTAGGTCACTAAAAAGTGAATCTATTAGCCTTCCCAGGGCTGCAGACTGCAAATTCCCAGTGCAAGCACCAGAGGCTCAAAATGGCTGCTCCCCTGCGTGTGTGGGGTACCAGGCCATCACGGCCTGCTAGTCACTGAGCTTTGCTCGGATCAGCACTGCTCACCTCCCCTCTGTTCCTCTGAGACCCTTGAGAATTTGGGACCGACCTCAGCTCCACTTTCTTTCCAGCAGATTCATAACATGGGCCACGGAAAGGATTGTTGGAGTTTATTACAATCACGCAAGGCTGAGCCAGTTCTTTCCTCCCTGCGTTTGTGCTACAACAAAGGCTGAGAGTGAATCAGGTCTGTGGGCTCCCTCCTGCAGGTGCTTCACATGCTGTTCCCCTCCTCCTCACCGATAAATCTCGAGGAAAGGACACAGCTGGATGGATGTGTTCTGGCAGCCACCAGCTAACAAGGAAAAGGCAAAAGGAGCACCTTTGTGTAACGGGAGTCAACAAGCTTACGACAGGGCCAGCCTGCCTGACAAAGTTTCAGGTTCTTCTTGCTCTCTATTGCTCTCTCCCCATGTTCCAAAATTTAGTGTTGACCTGCACAGTTCAATCCAGAAGATAAGCACTATCATGTTTAACTAAAAGATGTAATTTATAATTAGAAATGTCAAAGCAAGCTTTTGAGCACTGACATGTCTCTGTCCCAGAGATCTTATAGTAAGATTCTGGGAAATGTTCTTGCTGGAATTTCAAAGCATGTGTTTTGCCTGATTTCCTTTATTTGGAAAGCGACCGCAGTGGTTGTGTTGATCTGAACTATATGATTCCACTCCGTCAGGAAGTATAACAGGATAATTCAAGATAGAATGGGTTTACAGTTATTAATAAATTTAAGATATTTTTACCAATAGTTACTAAAGTAAGGCTAGGGGCTGCAGGTGATAATTAGCAAGCTCTGCTTTTTAAGTGAAGAAAATTGTAGGTGAGGACAGCTGAAAGCTGGGCTTGTTTATTTTTGTCTTGGATTCTGATCCAAGTGGCTTATGATGATTTGTTGTTACAGCTTGGTGGTAATGCTATTGGAGTACTTCAGGTTATCACCCCAGTAATGTCCCTGCAGGCAAGGAAGTAATCAATGCTTGCTTCTCAGTGAAAGGAGGCTTCCTTTAAGGACTTTGAGCTCTTACGAGTTTCAAAAATGTCCTTGATGAACAGAGATCATATAATTAAACCTATCTAAAGGTTGTTTTGCTGGACTAATAAAGTCTGCCGTTATTCAATTCTTTAAATTCAGTAGTCCCTTGCATTGTGGGAGCAATTACCCTGAGCAGTCGTACTCAGAGGTATGTTACATATGTCTCTGAGTTACACGTCTTTTAAAATAAAAATGTTGCATGGAGGAAGTGTGATCCTAAGGAAAGGCAATCAATATTAGGACAACACCTTATCTCCTTTCTCATTTAATAGATTCCTTAACTTAACCTCTCATTACAAACCTGTCTGAGGTAATCACTGTGATATGTGTCCTTATTTCCAGGCGGAAAGGTTAATATTGCTAATTAGAAAGAGACTTACTAAGGTATTTTTAAATCAAACGTCTCATAAAGGCTTCTTAGACATTTTAGACTTTTTATTTATTTATGTTGAAACCATTTGTTCCTCATTTAAATTCTACTGGAGAAACCAGAGGCATCACAAATGTTAGAGTGTAGAGGAAAGATGGCAGTTTTCATCTAGCTGAAACAAGACTTATTATCAAGTAACAGAATGGTTTTTCCCTATTAAAGAAGAATTTGTGAGAAAAACATCATGTTTCAGTTTCCCAGCAAATTTTCTATTTTACTTGTGCGTTTAAAGATGGCATTTGTAATATTTTCAAGGTTATCCTGATGTGTTTGCTTACTGAAATTGGATTAATTTTGAAGGAAACAATGCTTACATTTCATAAGATTTAATCTTGCAATCCATAATTTTCTGGGATATGGATAGAACTAGTTTTTTGGAGATATGGGTGGAGGTGTTGCTTTTTTAATTACTGGTGAGATTTATGGGTGTGACTTGTGACATTAGCCAAGTAATGAGAGTAACCATTAAACCAGTACAAATCAGTTTCTTCATCCTCAGGAAATCATGAGAGTCAAAGCTAAATTAAATGTTGTCAGTTGGGAGTAGTAGTAAAAATATGAGTTGTATTCCCACTTTCTAAGCAATTGAGTGGTTTCTGTACTGTGCGGTGACTGTCTTGTGTAGGGCTGCAAGATCTGTGGGGCAGAAAGGTGCTCTGTCATCCAGGATTAGCCGTCAGAGGGTGGGGAAACCTTATCCACAGCTCGAGCACCAAACACAAATGTGGGGTTTATCTTTGATTTCCAGTAGGAGTAGTACCTGAGAGAGAAGATGTTAAGGCACTGCTTTAATAGTTGTGCTCTTCGATCTTCTTCGACAGAAGCCATTGTTGAAATGCAAATGATTTATTACTTACAGCACAGCACCTCATAGGATAGGGGAACTGGGCTGTGCTGTAATTTTTGAGACCAGCAAAACAGCCTTATGAACCTTCACAAGAATAGGGGAGCCTGACAAAAGAGTGAGGACTGAAACTCACATTTAGCAAAACAGTTAAGCATTTACTTTGCTTGGAAGAGCAATTGCCTTTCCCTGTTTTACAGTCCCCCTTGCTGTAGTTATTGTGTGTTTCCAGGGACAGAAGGAGAGGAAAGGACTCAAAGAATGAGAAAGGAAAATCTTCCTGAAAAAGTACAAATTCAGCAAAGTGAACAAACAATGGCTCTTCTTGGTTTTGGTTGTCTATTCTGGTAAGAAGGTACTAGCTCACTTGGGATTTGATAGTTTTGTTTGGATACAATTAGCTTTTGAGTTAGACTCATCCGCTTGTCAAGTTCCAAAGCTACAGGATTTTTCAGTTTGAAGGAAGTGTTTTATTGTGTTCATAAAAACTGGCTTAAGGAAATGTTTCTCAGAGTAACACCAAAAGCATTGTATTAAAAAAAAAAAAAAAAAAAAAAAAAGAAGAAGAAGCAGCAAACAATCTATTGTGATGCTGCAGAAGACATCACCTCTCGTCCTTAGGAAACACAGTTAAAAGGTTGCCAGTGTGGATAGTAGAAGGAAGGCTGGTCCTACACCATAGCTTTGTGGTGAAGTTAATGGGACGTGAACATCTTGTTTGTTTGCACCACTTACCAATAATGTGAAATAAGCAGACTTCCATTTCTCTTTCATAAAAACTTGGGAGTTACCAATAACCCACAGTCACTGAACACCCACCGATGGCAGTGCTGTTAATTTATTACCTCGAATAATGCTGCAGCATGCAGTCCCATGTGAATGTGAGAACTTGTTTAGGGGCTATAGCAGTGTAAAAAACAGAATATTGCTGTTAGCACATCAGCCTGAAGGCAACTTCCTGTATTTATATATTTATTGATTCATAGTTCTTAGAAAGCTAAATTCTATCATGTTTCCTTACACATATTCGCGGAAAGGGTGGAAAACGTTTCTTGCATCATCAGGCCGTTTTCATTTTAAACATGGCAAACCAATGAGTTCCATCAAGGACAAATTCATAAATAAGCAATGTTTCAACAAACAGGCTTAGCTCATCTGGGTTAGGTCTGCCAGCAGGGAGGACAACTTTGTTATAGGGAGCCACAGGGATGAACTTGTGCAGGGGAATTAGGAGCGTGGGCACATAGGGCGACGCAGCTGTATCATGACAGAAGGTCTGGGCCTCTCCAGAGGGACACGTGGGTTCTGTTTGTATTGTGTGGTGAAGATTACCTTCTTCGTATTTGTTTGTCCCATGTGGTTTATGTCCTTCCTAGGGAAACCAGCAGAGCTGTGGAAGGTGTTACTGGTAGGCCACAGGACCCACAATATTCTGTAGCCTACATCAATGAGGAAAGTCATGCTGCTAAAGATCGTATGTTTCAGAGGAAGGCAGGCATCTCAAACCACCTGCAGTCACTGAAAGTACGTTGGGAATTTTCACAAGATGAGGGCACTAACTTTAGCCTTTGCATCAAGTTCCACCCTGGGCAATTCTTTTAGCCTGTTGCTTTCCTGCTTCCCTGTGCAGTTTCAACTGATCACTCTTTTTGCATTCCCTCCAGAGCTTGTCGTGTGACTAGCACACCGCAATTATTGCTTCCCACCCCTGCACTGGCTGCGGTTCAGGGGTGGCTGAGTAATCTGTTTATGTAGGCTCAGGATGTATTACCGGCTTTCTGATGAAAGATGTAATACCAAAAGCAATTTTAATGTGACAATTTATATTTTTTTAGTTTGATTTGGTTGTCAGAGCCTGTATCTAATGCTTATGTTACTGTAATTGCTCTTCTTACAGCGTGCCAGGACAGAATAAAGGGATAGAGCAGAATGCAATCAAAAAGTCACTTGGAAAAAAAATGCCTCTTCTTTGTAAAGAATGTGGAAAATCAAACACATCATACTTTTTCCTTTGAGCTCTGATGTCTGAGCTTTGGTAAAAGTGACCTACAATGGGAGGAGGACTTCAATTAATGGGGATTATCATGCATTTATATTTGCGTCTTCTCCTGTATTAAAAATGCAGATGTTATCTGCCCTGGAAGATGCTTATCCTGAGTAACTCAAATTGTCCTCTCACGAACAGAGTGGCAAAAATATGTTTCTAAATATGTTCAAAAGTTTGTCTTAGTAACATCGGTTAGACATGTATGATTGACTCTTTGGGGAAAGAAAACAGTTTTATTAAGTCCAAAACAAGTATCGTTTCAGTCCCTCAATTCATTAACGAAGCCAGAGATAAACAAGCATTTATTTGCATTGTGTTTCTGAGATGAAATAACAACCATATGGAAATAATGGTCACCTTTATGTCTTTTCAGACCTTTTCATGCCAAGAAGAAAAAAAAACAAAATCAAATAGGGCAAGCAATAGTAAAACAGTAATAGCTTAGGAAAAAAAAAAAAAAAAGAGAGATTCTATCCCTTTACATTTTTTTTTTTTTTGAACTGTGAGCTTACACCATTGTTTAAAGTAGTTTAAGTAAAAATGTATGTACCCTGCTGCATCAATTTACATCCACAATAAGCAATGAACTCTAATGAAAGTTTGTCTTAGGTTTAAAAAGGTATAATGAGAGCAGGATTTGGCTCTGTGATTATAGTAATTAATTACCTAAGTAGTGCCTTTATTTTTACTCTTGCAAAAAAAATCAGAACTGACTATAATATGTTGAGATGGAGGGAAGCCAGCTGGCATGTCCATATCTATCCATTGACTAAATAAATACAGTGTCATTAAATAATTTTGTGCAAATACAAAATCGTAATTATTTAATTATCTCCTGCTCTTTGCCAAGGCAGTAAGCCTGTTGTAAATATGCCTCTTTCCACTCCGTGCATGATACTGGCTGAATATTTTCATAAGTGACACTTAACAGTCACACCTGCCTGACTCCCCCTCGATGTTTAAAAGACAAGATGAAGGACAGCTGGATCTCCAAAATGCTCAAGACAATACTAAGCAGATTTTAAGTCCACAGTGTTTTACTACTTAAGCATACAAAAGAGATGCTTGCAAGAAGAACCTACCCAGTACCTGCTCAGGTTTTCATAGTCATCTCTTCCACTGTTTTGCCCTTGGCTTTCTCTCACATGCAGCCTTCAAACCCCTAACATCTCGTCTGAATCCCAGGGGAAAAAGAAATCTATTTTCGATTTTCTACTTTTTCCTTTTTTTTTTTTTTTAATTCTTTTGTTATTTTTTTTTTCTGCTTCATGGCTAATCATGCATTTCTGTGGTTGATGTCAGTTTGTGTAGTTTTATAAATTGTCAGATGCCACAAAGCAGTATAGAAATGCTGCCCATATTCAGGGACATGTCTGAACTGTTTGGCCAAGGTAGGATATATGTAGCTTACAGGAGCTTACAAATACTACGGCATTGACATCTCATTTATTTTCAACTGATACTCATTAAATAAAAGCAACGAGAAAAAAATGACAACTACCTGCTACTGACCAGCAAATAAATCTCATCCCAAAAGCAAGAGAGACTTCCTGAAGGTCTGATGCTCTTCAGCATTTCTTTAAGTATTTCTTAAAGGCTGCAACTTTATCCTAAGGGTTTGGGGAAACGAAAAAAAAAGAAAAAAAAGAATTGCTTTCTCTAGGGAGCTGCACATAGAAATCTCTTGGCTTTCAGAACCTCCATAGATGTCAGTGGGAGAGGCACCTGAAGAAGTATTCCAGAGCAGAGAACCAAGTTCATAGCAAGTTCCTGCTAATCCACATGATTTACAATATGAAGAGGTGTACTCTTTCTTGAAAGTTTTCCTGAACCTTTCCCTAAAGTTATAGTCTAACAAACCTTTGCATTTCATATAAAGAAGGTATCTGTCTTCACTTGATGTCTTCATTTCTTTTCCTTTTAGACAGTCTCTGTGCCTCCTGGTCCCCTTTCTTTGTCCAGTCATGCAAGGGTGCAGTCCATCTTAGGAGGGACTCAAGTCTTCTCCTTTTTAAGGTGTAACTTCAATGAGTTATCAGTTGTGATGATTAATATATCTGCAATTAGCAGAGGAATTATCTAAACTTCTGAGTTTGCAATTTGCAAAATACACGGTCACCTTCATTGATCTAGAAGTATCTAGACCACTGATTCTCAAGCAATTGCTCCTCAAACTTGCAATGACCACCATTCTGAGACTTAACACCAAAATGTTGAGCTGCACAATGCAAATATGTTTTCATATGGTAGCAAGTGTGAGACTTGTTGAGGTAAATAACATCACAAAATAGTGCAAAAGAAAAGCTAAGGAAGTATACATTTTGGTACACAAAATGAAATCCGGTGGAAAATTACAGTGCAGAAGAAGAGTGTGGGGAGAACTCAATACAGAAGTCCCTTACAGCTGTTAGGGGAAGGTCTCTCTTAAGACACAGAAATAGCTCACATATAAAAGCAAGCATCATGATCCCAATTAAATGTTTCCAGGATCAGGAGTGTGCCAAGTCTCACCCATTTTAGGAGCTTTCAGTGCATAAAATGTTACTCCTTCATTGCTGCAGGAAAAAATCCAGGAAACTGCTACTGGAGTTCATGAAAACTGTACATCTGTATCATCGCACAGATTAGATCAATGAGTCATAGTAATCATATCCATTTTCAGGAGCTGGTTGATAACTGCAGATAAAAGATCCTAAAAGAAGTTATTTCCTATCCCGAGCCATGCTAAGCATTTGCTGTTCGCACTCTGTGTTGATCCTGAAAATTTTCACTGATTATTTTGTAACGCTCCCATCGAATTGCTTGTTCTGCTGCATGACTTCCTTTATTGCTAACGCAGTAGCTAGAGTCTCATAGTGATGAACTGGGCTGAAGTGGAGTGCATCTGAGTGAGTGATCAGGAGCAGCCAGCAGGGGTTTATGAAAAGTGGGGGGTGAGGGAAAGGCTGTGGATGTTGTTTACCTGCATGTTAGTAAAGCATCTGACACTCTTTTACACAGTGTTCTCCTGGAGAGACTGCCTGCTCATGGCTTCGACAGGTGCACGGTTTGCTGGGTGAAGAACTGGCTGGATGGCCAGTCCCAGGGAGTCCTGGTGAACGGAGTTAAAGCCGGCTGGCAGCCGGTCCCAGGTGTTATTCCCCAGGGCTCAGTCTTGGGGCCAGTTTTCAATGTTTTAATCAATGATCTCAATGAGAGGATCGAGTGTACCCTCAGTAAGTTGGCAGATGATACCAAGTTAGGATAGACTATTTATTGATCTACTTGAGGGGAGCAAGGCTGTGCAGAGGGATCTGGATAGGCTAGATTAATGGGATGCATCTAACTGTATGACGTTCAACAAGGGTAAGTGCTGGGTGCTGCACTTGGCTCATTGGGTGCTGCCCTTGGCTCGTAACAGCCCCATGCAGCAGTACAGGCTAGAGGAAGAGTGGCTGGAAAGCTGTCCAGCAGAACAGGACCTGGGGGTGCTGATCAACAGCCAGCTGAACAGGTGGCCAAGGAGGCCAATGGCATACTGCCCTGGATCAGATTTCTATGTGGCTATCAGAACTGGGATTGACTATCCCCTTGTGCACAGCACTGGTGAGACAGCACCTTGAGTACTTTGTTCAGTTTCAGGCCTCTCACTACAAGGATGTGGTGTGCAGAGAGGAGCTATGGAGGGACTAGGAAACATGACTTTATGAGAAGTGGCTGAGGGAATTGGGGCTGTTCAGTCTGGAGGAGAGGAGGCATCAATCTCTACACCTACCTTACAGGAGAGTGCAGCAAGGAAGGTGTCAGTCTCTGTTCTCATGTGCCAAGTGATAGAACATGAGAAAATGGCCTCAAGTTGTGCGGTGGGCAGTTTAGATCGGGTATTGGGAAAAATTTCCTCACAGGGAGGTTGGTCAAGCACTGGAGCGGGCTGCCCGGGGAAGTGGTGGAGTCCCTGTACCTGGAGGTATTTAAGAGATGTATGGACATGGTGCTCAAGGACATGGTTTAGTGATGGGACTCAATAGGTCAGATTGATGGTTGGACTTGGTGATCTTGAAGGTCTTTTACAATTGGAACGATTCCATGATTCTAAATCTGACTGTATTAAAATTTGCAGTGACTTCAATTAAAGATGTTTTCACTTCTAAACGTTATGTATGTTCTACTCTAAAAATTATCAACTTGAACTTTTTCTAACGTGGAGATTGTCATTACTGTGTTTAACAGTGCTGCTGGAAAAAAGTAAAATGTGGTATGGAGCCTTCAGAATGCATACGTTATCCTCCAGTATAGCTACAATGCAAGGAAAGGCTGGAACTTGAAACATAACTGCAGTTGGTTTCAGTTAGGTGGTGTTCCTTAGATTGTAAATGAAGAAACATGAGGTTAGAATCAGGATTTTGACAACTTTGTGGCATGTCCTGGCGTGATCAAACACTTTTCATTCTCGTTATGTAGGAGCCATACACTGGTGTAGGCTGAAAGGGGCCTCTGGAGGATATTTGGTCCAACTTTTGCTCAAAGCAGGCCTGTCTCTGGAGTTACATTAGGATTCCCAGTCAAGGTGTTAGTATTGAAAGTGATGCCACAGACTCACTGGGAAGCGTGTTTCCAACATTTGTCTTCATGCATTGTGAAGGCTTTTTTCCATTTATCAGATCAAAATTTCCCCTGCTGCAACTTGTTCACCGCCTCTCCTTCTTTCACCGTGTAGCTCCAGAATGAGACCTGCTCTGTCCACGCATTCTATAGACGGCCATTGGGGCCCTCCTCGGCCTTCTGTTTGCAAGGCTGAGCAGACCCAGCTCCACTGGGTCCGCCTTGCGCATCATGTTCAGCCATCATGGTGGATCACTACTGGACTTGCTCCAGCCAGTGTCTTTCTGGTGCCAGGGAGCCCAATAATGGACACAGGACTTAACTAGAATTTTCTCTACTGATACGTAACAGTAGGAAGCCTATAATTTTCAGTGGAATGGAAAATATAAAAAGTTTTCAGTAAAACTTGACCTTTTCTCTGCATCTCTCAGACCTATATTAATGTGTAACACTGTACTATGCAGCTGTAAATCATGGTTTTATTTAGCATGCAGAAAGGTAGATAGCATACCTCCTCTGCATGGCCTTGACTGAAAGATGAGAGGTGAGCAGTGTCTAGGCTGACCAATACAGAGAGGAAAATTTCTAAACCAGACGCATTTTCAGTTTTGTATTTGTTTGATTGCTTGCTAAGCAGAACTATTAAACACATACAAACAAAATTAGTGTAAAAGCAAGAGGATTCACATCAAATTGGCTTAAGAAGGTAAAATAAGTGGGTAAGACACCAGGTGATCGTATTTTTTTTTTTTGCCTTGTTAAGTAGCTGATGTGAGCTCCTCTCTGAACATTGGGGTGGGTCAGAATGGGATTACTGTATTTGTACAAACCAGAGGTCTTTCCATTCTGGTGTTTTTGAACTCAGAAGGTCTGTTGGCACTAAAACCACGGAGAGGCTGGCCAATCAATCATTATAAATCCATTGATATTCTGAGGCTACCAAAACTATCTTTTTCATCTTAGTAAACTTTAATTCCAGAATACTTGTTTGGTGTTTTAAACAAAAATATTCAAAGATGGACGGGAAATCTTTGAAATAAAATTCTGGTATCACTCAGCTGTGCTCAGAGAGGGGAAGAAATCTTGTTTTGCAAGCAGATGCTTCTCACTTTCCCTTAATGCTTCTCACTTTCCATTCTAGTTTCAGAATTCAGCAACTTAGCTTTAAATAGCAATACATAAGAGAGCATTTAGCTCAGTATTTAGCTCAGTCAAGCTTTAAGTAGTTTATTTCTTCATAAAAGCATAATTGGGGGAATCTTTTTTTTTTTTTTTTAATGTAGGCCAATTGCTTCATGGTATTGAGGTAGAAAAGGCAAAGATTTAAAAATATTGTCATTTTGGAAGTGCTCACAGTGGCTGCAGGAAGGCAGCCTCATTACTCACAACCAGTTGTGCAGTTCTCATTACATAGTGGAGGTGCACACTGTAGCGCCAACCAGCCCTACAGCCAAACAGAAAACAATGCAAAGGAGCTCTGTTGTAAAATGGTACATCAGGAATTTTATTTTTGTATGCTTAGTCCTTCGTCCCTCAGAGAGGTTCAGTGATGTCTACTGAAAGGTGCAGTTTGATACCTGCCTTTTAAAGAATTATGTCAAGGGGATAATTCTAGCCACTTTTCACGCAGACACTTGAACACCTGTTTCTTCTTCATTTATCTGCTGAGGAATATTACCTCAGGGTAACACCCACTGATTTTATGTACTACTGCTATTTTGTTTTAGCTCATAGTAATAAAGGTGAATACCAAAAGTGACTTTTCTAAGGGCCATAAGCAAAATTATATGTAACAAAATCAAAAGATACATGGGTTATATGATAATTTTAGTATAGCATTAAGCTAAATTTAAGATGCCATCACATGTAACTGTTGTGTTTCTTCATAGTGCATCATCTGAAATGTGCACCACCCCCATATTCCCTGTACCTACTCTTTACTGTGGCAAATTCAAAAAATCTTGTAGTTAACTAGTTTCAAGTAACCTTGCAATGTTTGAAGATTATCAATGTCATCTTTTCCTGCTGCTTATTCCTCATTTGCAATTATAATAATCTGTGATATTTCAGCCATCTCCACAGCAACTAATTATGATGGCAGAAATAGACTGACTTCTATTGCTATTATGCAACAGAAATAAGAGTACTTTATAAAAAATAAATCATCCCAATCTTTGTGATGTTAAAATAAATAAATAAATTAAAAAGCCAACAGGATAAAGTAGGAATAGAAAAATATCTAGGTAGATTTAATCAGTATGTTGTATTATTTCTTCACTTATATCTGATGTTTGAATCTACTTCATTAATATTTTAATTAATGTATTTGTAACTACATAATGGCATTTTGATAATCTTCTGAAAAATATTTCGAGGTAGTATGAGCTTTCATCAAACTTGAAATTGCACATGGAACAGTGATTGGCAGCTTCTGTGTAGCTCTTCTGAGAAGCATTAGTCAAACCCTGCAGAACAGCTTGCCTTCATCGTTCTCTTTGTTACCAAATACCATCTCTAGTCAAGTCATTACTCTGCCCTGGGCAGAATTTCAGATTTCAGGTTTGCATTCCATTGACACGTTGTATACTGCACTGTCAGCAGGCGATCAATAATAATTAAGATTTGTCCAACATGAAATGCAGTGGGAAAAAAAAAAAAAAAAATCCTCACTCAGCTTTCTCTGGAATTAATGAATAAAAATCGTGAAGCCTGGAAGGCCCATGATGAAAATGTGTCCTAAACCTGGCTGACACAACAGCTAGCATGCTACTTCTGCAGCTAACACAGGCAATGAAAGCTGAATCCATTTTTGTAATTCTAGATGCTGGTATGTTGAACTCTGTGTCACTTAACAGGCCTGATTCAATCATGCAAGAAAAATCCCCCGACAGACTTTAAAATTCAAGTTCCTTTCAAAGGCAAATTAGATGTCTTTGCACATTCCCAACAGTTAGATAATTGAATACACTGTAGTTTTTTGTGTTAGGATCAAGGATGTTTTCTCCTGATTCATTAAACACATCCTTTAAAAAAAACTGTACTCGAGGACAAACACAGTAGATTACACCAAAGTCTGTGTAGTCCAGTATCTTTCTCCAGTCAACAGTTAGATTTAGTAAAAGGATGTGCTAGAAGCAGGATGAGTAAGTAGTTACCTGTCCTCTCACACGCCAAATCAGATTCCAGCGCTCAGAAATTCCTAAGACAGCTGTTGTGTCCTGGCCACTAGATCTAAGAGCCGCCTGTGGATTTATCCTGCGTTGCTTTGTGTTTTTTGAACCCAGCTGCGCTTTTTACCTTAATGGATATCACTTCCCAGTTAATTCCAGAAGGGAAAAAGTCACTGTGCATAAAAGTGCTTTTTTTTTCTTTTTCCCAGATGCACGCTCATCATTTTATTGGGTGCTCCTTATTTCTTGTGTTTTATGAGTGAGTGAATTCATGTTACAAACCTCTGTTATATTCCCCATCAGCAGCCCATTTCCCAGGCTGAAGAGCTCCATTTTGCAGTTTGCTGTGGTGGTGTTCACTCTAGCGTTGGGCCTGTGGTCCCAAGGGCAGGTGGTGCAGACTGACACGCTTCTCTGTGTTGTTACGGCTCCAGATGTGGAGCAATGGGTTGTGACCATGCTGCATGAGAGCAGGAGCTCCCGCTGCTGCTAAAGGTAACCCCAAAGCAAAAGCCCTTCTGCAATGAGTTTCTGCTTATCACTGGATCCACAAGAGTGCACAGCCTGTGGGGATGCTTTGGAGGGCCAAGGGTGCAGCTCCCACCAGTGTGCAGCATATGTGTACCAATGCTAGTTTGTGCTCCAATTTCTCCTTCATGGGAGCTACCTGGTTCATGCAGAGCACAGCCAAGGTGACCACACACTTTTGTGATTGTCAGGGTACCAGGACCTTGGTACAAAAGATGACAAAAAAAAATACAGCTTCACCATTGCTCTTTACTCCTGTACAAGATACCCCATGCCTTTAAGAAGTTGTTTTCTTTTTTTCCATAACATTTTTAGTTCTGCTGTGTCTTTTAGGAGTTGGGTAACCAGACATGCATTAGCAGTAGACTAGCACAGAGGGGCTGCATTTATTTCCTAATAATTCCTGGCTTCTGTTTCTTTTTTGTTTGTTTGTTTGTTTTGTTTTTGTTTTAAACTGCCCTAAGCATTAAGATGATGTTTTCAGAGAATTCTCTACAGTTTGCAAGCACTATCTCCTGAGTGGTAATGACTAATTTAGATGTTACTGTGTGTACAGTTAGGGCAGCCTTTTCCCAAATATTCTTTTTCACTTTTATCAATGTTGAATTTTGTCACCTGTCATTTACTATCGTTAGATCTTTTGTAGCTCTTTACAGTCAACCTTGATTTGACCACAGTCAGCAAATTTTATCTTCTTCCTGTTGCCGCCCTTTCTACAGTTTGTTTTGTTTCAGTGACCTTAACCAAAGCTTTTTGAACTCTAGACACACTACATAGAACAAAGCATGATAATTCGTGGGCTTGTATGAACTTTCCACTTCAAATCCAGGATGGTTCTCATCCCATGTCTACTCTGTTCTAGGTCCCCTATTTCTAGGTTTATCGTATGTAGCTTTTCCTAGAGCGGTGGTATGAAAACCAGACTCATTGGTCCATAATTCCTAGGTGACTAGGAAGAACCTTCTATTTGTCACCTCCCA
This sequence comes from Alectura lathami, assembly GCA_013399715.1. Classification (NCBI taxonomy): domain Eukaryota; kingdom Metazoa; phylum Chordata; class Aves; order Galliformes; family Megapodiidae; genus Alectura; species Alectura lathami. The sequence continues at coordinate 51,397 of VXAV01001111.1, forward strand.
CTTTTCCATCTTGTCTAGGTTACATGCCATACTTACTAGTTTATATATGATTTCCTGAGGAACTCTGAGAACAACCCTGCTAGTCTTGGCAGTTTATTGGTCTTCATTTTACCGATATCTTTTGAAAGCTCTCCAAGTGTCAGTTCACTTAGAGAGACTCCCACAGTTCCTTGTAAAGAAGTGTTCCACTCTGCAAGTCTGCTGAGGCTCTTTGGGATTAGTGCTGGCCCAAGAAACGCTTGTTCTTTTTAGCATGGCCATATCCTTCTGGACTGCTGCTTTTAACCTCAGGTCATCTGCGAATCTACCAATTTTGTGTTGGACTTTCGACATTTTTAATAGATAAACTTCATTAATCTCCAGGCAGTCGAGACACTTACACTAGAATGCTGAGATAGCAGACTGCCATTTTACCTTTCTTTTACATTATGTTATCTGCCTTTGTAATGTGACTACTATGTGAGAAGTCTGTCAGGGCTGTTATCATATCTCCTTCTCTTTGTTGTCCTTCCTGCTTATCCTTCTCCAAACTTGTCTCTCATATCAGTACCTCAGTTCAGAAATGTTATTGTCTAAACTCCGTGGCATTGTCAGCTCTGTCTGCCGGTCCTAAACAAGAATTGTAACTATGTTTTTGCACACAGAAAGGCACTAAAATGATATAAGTACAAAAATGCCGTATTTTCTCAGATAACTTCAGCACCGTATTTGCTAGAGAGAAAAATAAAAGTTTTGTCACTGATGGATTTCAAAAGTACTAGCTCCTATTGAAATAATGAAAGAATTCGTGCTACTAGGCAGGACGGTGCATTCAAATCTCCATGAAGCTATTCTGAATCCATGTTTCTGTAGCTGAGATCCCAGTTTCCTCCTTTTTTCGGTGTGTTGTTTCCAGAGGACTGTCTTGCACTGTGGAAAGTTTCCTTCCATGTGGGAACGTTATCTTTTCAGCCAATACAGACCGAGACAACTGAAGGCAAACAATCAGACCAAGACTCTAAATACATAAAATAGCATTACTGGAACTTGAACTACTTTCAACTTTCACAATGGAAAGTGGACTGCACTATTACGGGTGATAAGAGACCGGTGTTGAAGACACTTTTGTTTAATTTCAGCATGAAGTCTGTTATGTCCTGACCAACTAGTGCTGTTGCACAAGCTGGAAATAACATACAAAGATAATTAATTGCTGGATGATAGGACAGCTGCAGTTCAGGAATTTTCATATTTTGGAGGAAGTGTCTGTTGCTCTGTGATTCAGTCATCCCTATAATCAAGTCTTAAATGAATGATTTCCTGTCTGGCTCCTAACAGAATCTGTGTCGAGGGGATGATGCCAGTTCATTCTCATAACAAATGTCTTTTTAATTTGAGCAATCTTAGTTGACATTTTCTGGGTGTAAAAAAGTAGTGATAGTCTCCAAGAAATATTTGATATCCGACAACTTCTCTCTCAAAAAGGTGCTAAGCCAAATTTGGATTTAAATAGGTATTTTTTAGTTGCAAGCTGTGCTTTGTAATGTTCATTTTAAATAAGTGTACATATGGACACAGATATACAGCTATCCAAACTATCCATCTGCTTTGTGTGTCTGTCTGGGAGCCTGCAATGTACTGATCATTCCAGTGTAAATGGAAGAACTTTTTCCTAAATTGTAATTTACAGCAGCAGTGTTGTGTGTGTGTAAACAAACACTTTGGGGCATCATTTTGTGCAGATTTTTTTTTGAAGTTCTCCCAAGTCCCTCTTAGGTGAGATAGAAGCATCCAGCAGATCAAGCTGTTTCCACTGTAGCCAAAGCAAGACTTCTTTAGAGAGTAAGACACTATTTTTGCATGTCTGTCTGTCTGTGTTTCACCAGGCAATTTATGTTTGTAAAGTTACAGCCGTAAGTTAAACCCAAGCTGTAAAATGAACTAGGCAGCAGTCCACTGTTAATGTAAGAAGGGTTGTGTTGGTTGTCTTACTGACTACAGCTATTTCTTCTGTCAGCAGCATGATCCTCCCAGATTGCAAACAAGTGGTCAGTCCAGGCACTCATCCCCCCTTCCTGTCATCCCTCTGTAGTTGCTTTGGTTTTGTCTGGAAATTTTTTCTCTTTTTTTCTGTACAAAAAAAACTGACTCCTTCACCCTCTAAAAGTTACACTGTAGAATCCAGTTTCCTGACATCTGCCAGACTTGTTTCTTTGTTATATGCTCTGTATTATGCCATCTGGATGTGTTGTCTGATGAGGAGCAAATGCAAAAGCAGCAGCTTGCCTGGTTATTTATATCCCATGTGTAAACTATTCTGAAGAGAATTCTGTTCAGCTGCAGAAAGTGCGTGAGTCGTGTTACTCAAGCAATGGCCACCATGTGGATGCTTGGTTTTTGCTTTGAGGAAGGTGCCTTGAACTCTTATGGAGCAGAATCCTGCGAGGAGACGTTTCTGCCATTGCAGATGACACTGCAGATCCCTAACAGCAGTATCATCTGTCTGGGTGCCGTCGTCTCAGAGGAGAGGAAGCACACTGCAGGAATCTCACCCGGCTGCTCACTGATTTGCCTTTAGCATAGTCGTTGTTTCTTGTATGTGCAGAAATCTGAGACTGGAAGGTGCCTAAAGCAAGTTGAGTCATTTACAAAAAGCAAACGTTCTTTGGGCTATGAAGCTGCTGCTGCTGTTCTGACAAATTTCTTTCTTTACGGTAATTTCAGATGGCATCACTAGCCTTACCTGGTTGCACAAATACACACGTTCTCGGTGTTCAGTTGATGCTACAACTTCTGTATGTCGTATGGCAAAAGCCTGTAGGAGAAACCATCATTTCATTCACTTGTGATCTGTCTGAAAACACAGATAGATCTTCTGTCGTTGTCAGCTGCCTTCTGCTGGCACTTAGGACACAGCTTCACTGCAGTAAGAACTGCGGTGGTAATAGTCGTACTCGATTCATCTTCAGCTAATTAGGGTGAAGTAGGAATTCAGCGTGGGCTCTTCAAGCCTGCCAGGTTTCTTATTTGGATGAAAGCCTTCAGAGAAGGCAGTACCACCCCCTTCCTTACTGTTTTTGATGCCTAAATTATATATATTCAGAATTCCCAGAGTATGGCTTTCTGTGCTGTAATCACACTGTAATTGTAGAGCTGGTGTTCTCTAAGATATGCTATGTTACCTAGTTGCAAGTTTCTTTAACTAAGCCACAGAGGCTCGTTTTTCACTAGGTTGTGTGGAAAGCAATACATTTTGGTGGTTCAACTTTCCAGTTCTTGACCTGGTATATCTAGGAATTCATGAAAATGCTGTGCTACCGTTCCCAGGAAGAACAAGAATAATGCTTTTCCTTCTTTTTTTTTTGCCGTATTCTAGTCAGTGTTCTGAATTTCTTCCTAGCCTGCTGTACATTTCTTCTCAAGTGTGACAAGAAAAGCAATTATGTAGAAAAAGGGTGAAAATGCAAGTCTTTCCAAAGTACTATTGACAGACTATCACACTGCATTGACCAAGTGGAGTTGTGCTTTGCTTTATTAGCTGGTTGAGGATAGTATCATTTTTCTTTAGGATGTCCAGAGACTTGTTTTCTTCCCACTTCCGTTCCCTCTTTTGTTTGTTTGTTTGTTTGTTTGTTTTGTTTTGTTTTCAAACATACACCTTTTGTTATATTCATTAAGATTTCTTGGTTTATCTTCTGTTTTCATGCATTCATCTTCTGCCAGGCTAGCTCTGTTCAGCCTGTGAAATCCATTATGTTAGGTTTCTTTGGATCTAGTTGAAATTTAGTACTTTTCCTAGGAAGGTAGCTTCTTTTATTGATCTTTTTTTTTAGTCCTTCTGTATGAAAAATGTACAGTCTGTCTGCTCTTGGATTGGATTTCTGATTTCTTTGGTTCGGTTCTTTCCGTTAATTACGTTAGAGGGAATCATTCAAATTTTATTTCTCTGGCTTTCCTGGTGTTTGCTGAATTTTTGGTTGTACGCTGCATTTCTGAGTTGTACTACTGTACCATGGTCTTCTGTGCTTAATGTGGTTTGCAGTATCTTGATTGGCTCCTGCAGTTCTGTTTACAGTTCT
>VXAV01001111.1:55823-79009 GCA_013399715.1 Alectura lathami
CAGTGCTTCTTACAGGAGATGGACCAGTGTCTTGAGTTCATCTGAATGTCAGTGGAAGCAAGATGCCCTAATGTCATCTCTGTGTTTTAAGCAGTCGTAATCTAAAATAAATCCATTTGTACTTCCAATACTACTACTTGACAGCTGTTACAGTGGTGCCTGATTTTGAGAGGTATTTGTAATATTCTTTTTTTAAAAAAATCAGGCTTAACTTTTAGTACCCTCACATCTTTTCCCACTGATATTCACTTATTCTGTAATCTCATATAATGGCAGTGCTAGGCTACAGTCAGATTAGGAAATTCACAGGCAGACATCACAGACAAAAAGATGCTCCTTGTCCTTTCTAGGCAGTTACGTGTCTGAGTCAGATTTTGTAGATTGTACTCTTACAGGAAAACCCAGGCTGATACTATGGAGACCTGAAATTTTTGTAAGGAACTTTAAATCTCAAGTATTCAGAAACCTGTTGAAATACTTTCCCTTCCTTCAGGTTCCCGAGATGTACTAAAGTTTGATGCGAAGGAAAAAAAAATGTATTTAGGGCTAAGCGGATTAGTTATTTAGATTAATTATTTCATCCAAGCTTTGTTTTGGCAGTGGTCAAACCCCAAGCTCACAGCAGTGATGCTAAGTATCACGCTACAGATACTGAAACAATCCTGAAATTAATGGAGCCCTGCATGAGTTGACACACCTACATTTTCCTCAGCTCTCTCTGAGTCTTTTGTCTGTAACTGTATTTCCTTTCTTAACACTCTCTTCTTTTGTTGGTTTTGATTTCAGGAGTAGACTCAGCCCTAATTTTGTGCCTCTCCATCTCAGCTGCTTACCCTCAGCCTCCCTTGCAGTCAGGAAGGAGTAACAGGCATTTCCAAGGTGCAGTTCAACCTGTGTTAACTGCTACATTAGACTGAGGTCAGTCGTGCCTGAGAATTGCCCTTCCTATAGAAGGGGACCAGCTCCGAAGCAGAGGCTCACACAGTATAAATTTGCATCAGGTGAATCCTGCTCTGTTTGACTATCAAGAAAGTCTGCACAGGTGGAAGAGTTTCAAGATGATGTAACATGTTATGATAGATAATCAGTCACATCTGGAAAATTGTCCTTTGCAAATCTAAAGGGAATTAGTGATAGTTTTCCTTAACATTGCAAAATTATTGCTTCAGTTGTTTCTAGTTATTCGGAACTGAAATATTAGCAAAGCAAATTTCAACCTATTGAGCTCAAATATAATTGACACAGCAGAAAGTTCCTCCTCTACACTTCATTCTTATATAATGACCTTTGCTTCTGAAAGTCATCATAAAGATATTAGTGACCTCTGAAAGGAAGAATTCATGCAAAGCAGCCCCCAGCGTGCTTTAAGATTAAGGGCAGCCTCAGATGAAAGCAGGATCAAGATTCAGCTGGCTAGCACAGACTGGGTTTTATTTTCGATTGTCAGATAAACAGAAAGGGCAGGACTTGTGTGTTTAGTCCACCCCTTGGCTTCAGCAGCAACATGACAAGTTGTGCAAAGGGGAGCCGTGTATTCTAATCTAGATGTATGTTGGAAGAGTTCACCTGAGATGTCTTGGTCTTGCAGAGGAGGATGGAGGGACAGAAAGGTCAAATATCCTGACTACATAAATGCCTCTTTGGCAGCTTAATGGAGCAGCAGAAGCGCTTGGCACAAAGGCAGCAGCCTGCTTCACCTTCTCAGCTGGAGGAACAGCCCACGAGCAGTGTCATCGTGCAGCACAATGGCTTATTAGAGGAATAAAGACAAAATTGTACTTGATTTCCAGAGTGGAGGGGCTGGAAATCCTTATGACCCTGTCAAGGCTTTACTGATCTTAATGGATCTGCCACAGAGAAGAGCTCTGCTGGAACAGCAGAGGGGTGCTGCTCCTGGGGGAAGAGTTCAAAAACACCAGCTCAGAAACATTAATAAAAATATTTCCCACGGTTTCTTCATCAGATCTTAAAAGTAACAGCATACTGTAGAGCATGGTGGCAAAATCGGTACGTTTATATCATAAAATCCAGGCATTCTCACTTCTAGAAGCTAGTAACAGTATTTCCTGGAGAAGGGATGAATTTGTTAAGATAACCAGTTTCTGGTATTAGTAGTCCCCATAAAGAGGGCTTAATGCTTATTTCTAATCTCCTGGAAGATTGTACAAATGAACAAAATGAGGTTAATCACCAACGAAAATCACCAATGAAGTAATACATCTTTTGTTAAATATTAATTGTATTTTATTTTTCTCCATCACAGAATTTACAGGGTTCTCATGAATCAAGGATTAATTCAGAGGGTTTTTATTTATCCTCTGCAGTGAATGGATCTCTCCTCAGTGGAGAGTGAATGAATTCATTCTGTATCAGCTTTGTGCTTGAAAAGAAAGTCTTTTGTAAAGAACTGACAATCTTAGTCAGAGAAATCCAGGCAGAATGAAACATTTGATTGTTCTAGCAGTTAGAGCCTAATGAGTTCTGCATCTAGACAGTTGTGATTTTTTTCACTCGATCCAGCAGTAGTATAGCAGTTTGTGCACTTAAATGTGCAAGACTTGTTTGGGAGGAAGATTTGTATCTAAGGAAGGCCACATGTTCCATAGTTTTAGTATAACATCTGTTATTATCATTCAGTGCTGCTCTTAGCCCAGCATGCCCTTCCTCTAAATATCTTATTAATTAAACTGGCTTAGTAGGAAAATAATTAATACTTTAAGTCCTGTACCTACTTAGAAAGGATTTGGAAACTAAAAAAATTGTTTTTGTCTGAGCTTCATATTGGAGTGGTTTGATTTTTTTTTTGGGGGGCGGGGNCAAATTACGACTAGAAGGGAGTGTCTGAAAAACCTATGTATTTACAGTCTTCCAAAAATATAGTTAGACTGTTAGATGTACTGCAAAATAATCTGTATTTCTGGGAAGACTTGCCCTATAGTTGAGTGTGTTGCTCAGTAATAGTTTTGGGGAAGGTACTCCTCTGCTTCTGCAGAATACCCAGCTATTTTTGGTTAGCACTCAGGACCCCCCAGCAAGTAATACCAGATTTCTTGCCGCTACTTTTACAATGTGGCAGGAATGCCTGGCCATGAGGGTAGTAGTAATGCTGCTGCAATAACACCTAGCTGGCTGTTGACGGGGCAGGAGAGTGCGATGAGGAGCCCCAGCGGGTGCCAGGGCCTGCTCAGTACAGTCAGACTCAGTCGTATCCTCAGTGGCTGGCTTGATGACTTGATCTGCACAACCCCTGGGCTCGGTGTATTTTGTTGGCCATTCTCCCTTGGCTTATTTGTGTGTGGTATGTGCAAGGCCAGCGTTTCATATGGAAATCTGTCTACTTGTATACAGCATATTCCTGCAATCATGTGCTTGGATTTGTATGTGAGGTATGGATCTGTTACTTTGCTACTTCTGGCAAAGTTCAGAAATAGCAGAATTTGCCTTTGTTTTGTGAAGAGTGCTGCTGCCCACAAGCACCAACTGCTGCTTTGCTGCTGGTTTGCCCAACCTGAATTCCCACTGAACAACACAGGCTGAATGCTCTGCTCTGTTTGCACTTGGGCAAAATTGTGGTTTCTCAAACCTAATGAAAAAGGTGTTCAGTAAGGCCACGTTAATATTTAAAGTCTGAATTTTAATGATCTCTTTGGTGGGAGAAAGCTCAGGAGTTAGCTGAGCTTGTTTTGGATTTTTTTGGAGGGACTGAGGGTGGCTGTTCTTAAAGAGAAAGGGGAAGAAGCTTTAAATGCAAGGCTAAGGGGGAAGGCAGATGGGCAACCGGTCTACAAGGTGACTCTGATGGCTGATTGTTGGGGTGTCTATTTGTCAAAAGCATATTGGAAATCTGAGTTTCACTGAAAGGCAGTGAGGTGCCTAAAGCTGAGCTGTTATGTTAAGAGCCTCAGAAATAGAACCGTACCACGTGGCTGGCCAATGGGTCTTGTACTGCTGTTAATTCTGGTTGATGCTGAAGCTCAGAGGGTGTGTTCAGAGGAGAGCAGGGGGTTTATTAGCTACTCTTTGTGTCTACTGGCTTTCTTAGTCCTGAAGAATACACATTCAAAGCTGATTTTAAAAATGGAGAAACCTAAATTTATCCCATGGAAAGGAGCACTTTTTAAATCAGAACTGCCTTGTTCATGCTAAGCTGTTCGTATCTAAGAGCAAATAAATTGCAATGAATGCAGAGTGTCAGTGAAAGCCCAGCTAATTCACCAAGTGTATTGTGTCCCTCTGGGAACAGTGAACAGCCAGCAGTGCCAGAAAAGGTTACATCCTCATGTTTTCAGGGACAGGGTGTTTCAGCCCCTTTTGCTTTAAATCTGCCTTGGGCGGACTGGAAAGCAAAGTCCCGGTTCATTTGTGCGTGCGTCTGTGCGGTGTCTGATAGGGGAGCATATGGCAGAAGCAATTCGCCCTTGACTGTGCCTCTTTTTTGGCAAGCACGAGCTTGTTTCTCGCAGCGCGCACACAGGCACAGCCCCTCCTGCACATCACTTCTCGTGCCCCTTGCTTGCTGCCTTTCAGCACTTTGTCTGAATGCATGTCCTTTGTGGTGTTTTGGCTAATTGGACATTGTTTTAATTACTGCTGAACTAAACAAACATGAAATTCCTATCTGTCCTATCTGTCGTCTTGCTGCCCTAGTGACCACAGTCTCCAAGCAGCAAATGGCTGTTGAGACCTGGTGTTCAATTATGGTGGCTGTCGTGGAGCATCCCTCGTTTGTACTTGTTGTGGGGAAAGCACCCCTCCAGGGAGGAGAGGGCTCCATTAAGCAGCTTGTTTTTGGCACTGTCCCCAGTGCCTTGCTTTCACTGGAGTTAGGGGCAAACAGGCCTTGTCTTCAGGGCAGCAGAGGTGCCAGTCCTCTTTCATGGCCCGCGGACAATCCACAGCTGTGTCTTTCATTGGCCATGACTTTTCACGTTGCTTTTTTTCTTACCAGCCCCTCACCAGCTTCTGCGTTACTTTTTTTTCCTCTCTTTACTGTTTCTTATTCTTCGTGACCCAAACAAGAAACGCTTGGGTCACGCGTCCAAACTGAGCAATCGGAATTGAGATGTGCCCTCAAGTGGGTCAATCCATAGGCATTTCTGTCAATATCAGCCGTGCTATGACAGCAAGCAGATTCTGTGGACTGCCAGTATCCTTTCTTTGGACACACTCATTTGCCACTGACTGTAAGAGATGAAAAAGCATTTTTAAATATTTCCCTTCTTTTCTATTAATATTCATCCTTCCTCTTTGCTTACAGCTTTGGAAAGAAAAATATCAATGAGGCAAAGCAGAGAGGAGCTTATAAAACGAGGAGTGCTGAAGGAAATTTTTGATAAAGGTAAGCGTTCTTTTCACAACGTTAAATTGACATCCCGTTCAATTTTATGGCCAGATCATATGTTGTTGTAACATTAGGAACTGGGAATACAGTGTGGAATAGCAGGTCTTGTTTTCACCCTTTCCGTTGGATAAATGTGGTAGTTATCTAGCAAATAAAATTGAGAGCTGATCAGAAATGTAGAGCAGTAAAAACATAATCACAGCAGTGTGCAGTAGTCACTTGCTGCAAAACAGCAAGGCGTCCAGACTGCGGGGAGATGGAATGGGTCTGTGCCTGCATTTGTTATCACTGTCTGGTTGAGTCACTGGGATTAAGGGCTGTTGAAAAGAGAAGTGTTTTAAAGGTTTGGGGTACTGTGATGAGCACAGAACACTGCATGTTCCCTTGAAACAGCTCAGGAGACAATAATAATGATTCCTTGTTCAGGATTATTAATTTGTTGAGTTGGTAATGTATTATTTATGCAAAACATAATTATTTTACTCTGGTGATGCAACACACATTTGACATCTATTACATATTTGTCAGTATTTAACTCCAGTTTTTATTCGTTTTGTTGTTTCTTTTGTCAATAACTAAGGCAATGGATTAGGCAAATTATGTTAAGGCATGCCAAAGTTCCTTTTTCCTTTCAATAGAACTTAGACATGTGCTTTGATGATTCAAAGTCTAAAAGTCCTTAACGGTACCACTACAAAACATGGTAAAAGTCAACAGAAGTTATAAACTTTCAGAGTTTTTGTAAGTCGATTCTACCTCGTAAATGTGCCATGTAAATGTGCTTTAGCCTAGCTTATTGGGAAAGAAGAGATAATTAAAAAATTTACTAACCCAAGCAAGTCAATGTGCTACTTGTGACTACTTTCTACAGTTTTTACCCATTACGTATTCTAGGTGTTTCTTAATCCTTAGGATCTAACACTGCATGTGCTCTCACTGTGGCTAGCCATCTTGGAAGTCATCCTTCTTGGTGGCTCAGATTCCCCATGTTCTGGACTGTGTTTTGACATCCCCGTGGCCAGTGAGGCAGTCTAGACCGTCACACCACGTGGGAGTAGCTCCCAGTTCAGCCTCCGGAGGTCAGCGTCTGGTCCTCCCAAAACACACTTAAAGGCATCCGCAGTAAAATCTCTCCTGTGCAGCCTGACCCTGCTGTAAACCTTAAGTAGAAGTAACATTTTCCTTGTGCCTCCTGTTAGCTACTCTCTAATCCTTCATGGAAACCAACTTTAACACTTGATAGCAGATGGCTTTATTTGATGATGGTAGCACTAGCACCTTCTGTGCCAAGAAACATCTTGCGCAGGTAATAGGTGGAGCCATAATGCTAAACCTCTTTGTCTGTCTTCCCTGATAGGAGGCCAAAGCAGTCAGAATCAGCCCAGCAGTGAGTGATTTTGCCTTTTTCTTCCTTAAAAAAGTCTGTACGGATTAAAGGAAACTTGGATGAGTAGACTGACCCAAGAACAGAAATTCTGGAGTTGCAGCGCACTTAGTATTGTTTTATCATCTGTGTTGAAGAAAACCAGAATTAGACAGCCAGTTTGTTTGCTTGTTGCTTAGAATGACACTCTGACCTCTTTGCTTCACATGACTTTGTGTCACCCAGCAGGTGAGAGTTAACAGATAAGTTAAGTAACAGTAAGTCACAGTGTTCACACATAGGAGAGTCGGTGCAGTCCAGCTGCTATATTTGGGAAATGAGAAATGCTTTTATCACTTCAGTGACCCTAACGCTTAAACTATTCAAGTGAAACCACTCCAGACTGAACTGCAGAGAGCTCACTTCTTGGCAAGGGCCAGACACATGCCCAAATAAGTTTCTTCTATTTCAAAGATTCTGTGTGACTTGAATCTTCTGGAAATGTAGGCAAAGGCAGTATTTTTTTCAAATACTGTGTACTTTTAGAAAAAGGGTACATTGAAGAAGTGTCTGGTTAGATGTTTGCTGTTCTAATAGTTTGTAGGCAGGCAGAGCCAAGAGCTCGAACACATAGATTAACGGCTTTGCTTCTCACATGAATCTGTAACCATCCCAAAAGCATCTGTCTTTAGAGTCGTCTAGCGTGCTATGGTACTGGCCAAACAATTAAACCTACTTGTACTATTTTGATACTTCTTCTTCATTTGAACATAAACTAATTTTCCTGTCATTAGAAATTTGTGAATATGACTATACTGATTACGTGCTTGATGATGCAATGGTTCCTCAAGGAAGCATGGGCAGTCTTCATCTTTGGTGTGTTTGTATTTTTGTACTGTCCGTCTGATCAAAATGAGGGTTTTATACCCAAGTTTGAGGTTACTTAAATCCTAGTAGAATTTGAAAATATTCTGTGGGTGATAAACCCTAGACAAGAGCGCTCAGTTTTCCATCCCCTGTGCATGGAAGTGCCCTGCCCTAACCTTCGCCATCAAGAATACTTGTGTGGACATTGTTACTTGAGTAACTGAAGAAGACAACTCAAAATGGAAGATAACACAGGATTTACAACTCTCCTTATCATTTTGACTTCCTTAGTCATTTGTCTGTGGAAGGCGCCCATGAGCTTGACACAGGAAGTTCCTTGTTCCAGGGTGTTCAAAGTCAAAAGACATGGTGGTAAGGTAGGCAGAGCTCCAAAGAAAAGAAACAGAAGGGCTGGTCTGTACCAACTACGCATGTCCAGGTGCACTATGTGCTGCTTCACACCAGGTCATTTTCAAAGAGTACCCAGAAGTGGAAATGGCAGATGAGGCCATGAGCACAGACTGTGCATAAGGGCCACATCTTTTGAACATATCATCTACATATTTCTGGGCCTTCACCCCCATGCTGTTATTTTCACATTAAAAGGTGAACCAGAGAGTCAGGGTAGAGCCTGCTGCATCAGAGAATTTCCTCTGAGGTTCTGCTTCTTCCATGGCTCTTCATCAGCAGGGCAGCATCCTTCATGTGCTCATCCTGCTGCAGCATTCGTGTTCTCTTTGGTCCCATCCAAGATCAAGCCGACTCACACTCCACTGCATTATCAAAGCTCATGCTTTTAGGAAAAGTCGCTCTCCGCTTCCTAACACCAGGCTCTGAGAAAATGCAGTAAAAGATTTAGCAAGTGTGGGAACAAAGGATTGCATATGTTATCACTGTGCAAAATTAACTTTAAACTGATAGTCAGTTCCTTAAGACTAATTGATTCATCCGTATATATAGATCATAATTGCATTACTAGGGTTCTTTTCATTTGTGTGCCAGCTAACTAAAATAGCTTTTAGTACTTTAAAAATAGCAATTAATTTGCCGTTTATGTCTGGTTGTCAAGCATTCCTCTGATCCAGGATTAATTCATACTGAGAGATTCTTTACTCTACAAATGATGATTTTATCCATATCTTTGATCTTTTTGCCGTGTTTTAGCAGTTCCCTGTGTAGCTTCAAGCAAGATCAGATTTAGGGTATATACTTCAGTCATGATTCTGTGTCATGTCTGATGATTTCAGTCAAGTCTAAGGACAATTTTTAGAGTCTAGATGAAGATTAGAGTTATTCAGAGGGAAGATTAAAATAGGTTATGTTATCAGTACAGAGAGCTGTCATGCCTGTTATTATGATAAAAAGTCAAAATTTTATCTCGCATTTTGCTTTTTTGCAATAGTAAACCTTCAACAGATGATTTGAATGCTGTCTTCTTAAGCCGTGTTGGATATACCTCGAGGAGTGCAAAGTGCATTTAAGACAGTAAGATTTCAAGGTGCTCAGCATGTTACAGTTGGCATCCCACTTCATTAAAATGTGTAGATAACCCTCAAAAAAAAAAAAAAATCTTACTCTTTGGTCACAGTTACGGTTAAATTTAGACAGGCACGGTATTAGTAAATACTGCTAGACAGAATCACTGTCTTTCCTTCAAGAAGCAGTTATTCAGCCCAAGAAATAATTATGGTCTTTCATGAAACCATGTATCTGAGACAACGGCAGCCTCTATCCCAAACACAGGTAAGGGGGTATGTTTGTAAAAGGAAGACAGGGCAAGCACAGGATACGTAGTATTGCCACCCAAACAGCTAAGTCAAAAAAACATTCAGCTTAAATGCTGGCTGAACTGTTGTTTTGTCTTTGCTGTCTAGGGAAATAAAATGGCTTGTATTGAATCACTGCAGCACCTGCAGTGAAGCTATGCTGTGAACAATTGTCTGAAACCTTCCGTTTTGATTAATATTGCCACCTTTTGCCAGCTCAGTTGATTGCTCTGAAAGCTGCAGGTCAGATTTCAATCTGCTATGATGTGACTGGGTACAGTAATAGCTCTCTAGTTCTCAAAAACCCTGCAAGAAAATCAAGAAGGTCAAGACCGTGCTATTTCTAATACCAAAATAAGCAAGAGACCACCTTCACATGTTATGCAGAAGCTTTACAAGGCAGAAAGAAATCTGGTTCCTTATTTTTTCAGACTCGTTAATTGCTGTGTCTTGACACCTAAGTGAAACTTTTTTTTGTTGTTTTTAATCTATTCAGTATTGTTTTATTAAGTGTTTTGCACATCTTAGCCCTGTGAGGGGAATATGTGCACTCACTTGAATGATGTACATCTCTGCTTGGTACATTGAGCAGGAGTGTGGCTAATCACAGCCAAAAAAATCAAGAACCAGGTCCTGAAATCCTGAGGTTGATTTAAAAAATAGTAATATTTTGAATGCATAATGACACTAGGCTCTCTTTATTTGGCTGCTGTTTTTTTTGCCTTACAGGTCACATTCTAGTTATATTTTCAGGCTTCCACTCGTAAGGGCTGGACACTTCATAAAATTGTAATTGAGATGTCTGTGTAGTCATTGCCTCCAAGTACCAGTGCTGCCCGTAACAAGTTCTGGTATAAAATCACGCAGGTTGACTCTGTGGAGAATGGTCTGATCCCTCCCTTCTGTTCTGTATTACCTCTAAAGTGAAGTGGTGTTTGATAGGAAAGAAACTAACAATTGCTGTTCCAGACATTTTTTCTCAAATGGAGAAGTTATTATTACTAACTTTAAAAAGAGACTTTTTAAAAGTAATCTGCTTTATCCCAATATCAAGACCTCTCACCAGGCAACTATCAAAATTGTTCTCTCCTTTACTTACATTTTTGATCATGCTGGGAGACTACAGTAGTTTTATTGGTGTATAAAATAGTGGCGTGCTTCCATGATTTTGCTTGTGTCCCTAATAGTATAAAAAAATAATGTAAGGGAAGGGAATAATGCGCATAGTTCTTATTGTTAAATATTATAAATCATGTACTGTATTATTTTTTTAAAAGCTTGATAGCTGCAGTTCCAGCCCATTCTCATTCCTGACTTCGCAGCTTAAACAGAGACAGTGGGAAAATAGATTTTTATGGCTCTGTGAGATGGAGGATGGCCAGGAGCCACCCAGCTTAGACCATGCATCAGAATGACCAGCCTAGGGATAAGCAAAAGATCAACAGTTATTGGACAAATCTTTCTGAGGTCTTAGTAACCCTAGCAGGCAAATGAAATGCTGTCAGACTTTATGGACAGAACATCAGACAGATGTCAAAAACTGCAGTCAAAACCTGCTCAACACAAGTTGTGTTTTTGAAATACAAACCATATTGTTTTGATGAGTATCCCTGTCTTCTGCATACATACAATGGCTTAGGTCAGGTTTCTCACTTGCAAGCAAGGTATTGGAGATGGTAGGTTTCACTTTGAATTCTTTCTGCATCTTATTTATGTATCTTCTGTTATCACTGTGCTTTCCTCCACATATGAACAGATGGAGAAATTTCCATACCGAATGAAGAAGGAGCTTTGGAGAACGGGCAGCCTCTGGGCTCTGGGCTGAGCTCCAGCCAGGTATCCCTGCCAGCCCTAGCGGAACTGGAGTCAGGTTCAGCACCTGGGGAACCCTGCTCATACGAGGTGCTCCCAACCACAGAGATCATGGATGGGACAGGTAACATCTTGTTTTCATAATGACGTAGCTACTTGAAGCTGTTTGAAACAAATTCTTGACGCCCAGCCTTTGGTGTGTAGTCCTGAGAAGGAACTGACAGCGTACAGATTGGGTGCTCCATAGGAAATTTTGACTCTCTCAGCATAGCAGTAACTGCTGCTTCTACACAAGCAACCTCTTTGTGACAAAGGCAAAGTCCCTGCATTTTGTGAGCATGTAACAGTAGATTTCTCTCTCCTACCACTTATCAGGTGTGCTGATGAGCTCTAGGGAGCTGACAACATTTTTAAACCCTGGGTTATGTCATGCCCTTTACCTGCCACGTGGTGTTGGGTCACGCAACTTTCAGTAGTTAGCACAGCAAGCTGCACTACCCTAGGTGAGGCTGTGTACACTTCATCTCCAACCCATAAGGAGAGGCAGCAATCTGTGCATCTAGGTTAACTCCTCATTCTGCATAATGCTGAGACTTGTGGACGAAGGTCAAGTGAGGAAAAGTGATAAGTAGGAGTGCTCATCTGTGATCGGACACAGCTGTGCGGCCTCTTTGAAATGGAATAGCCACCATGAGGTGCTTTTACAGTTACAGGGTAAGTCTGGAGACTGCCTGCTAATGTATCTGGTCCTGAGCAAGCTATGGTGACAGACCATCTGAGATGTGACATTTTAAGCTCTTGATTTGTGTTCAAGATGTGGGAATATGTCCCAGCCTGGCATAAGGGAGCTGACTTCTGTCAGAGATAATGGGAAATTCAGCTGTTGTGTAGATGTGTGTTACTCTTTCTCTTTCCCTCTTTCTTTCCTTCTATGTTATATGACATTTGAGTGAAACCTATTGGTCTTAATCTGCATTCCTGCTCTGCTTTTCTTGTCCTACAATGGCTGTATCCGCTGCTGCTTTGCTCGTAACGTTGTTGCGTCCATGATGTGGTTGTGTCCTCCAGTGTCTGAAGAGAGCCCCACATCCAATGAATCCGGCGTCCTCCTGTCCCAAGATCCTACAGCTAAGCCAGTCCTGCTACTTCCCCCCAAAAAATCTGCTGCTTTCCCTGGAGACCATGAGGACACCCCAGTGAAGCAGTTGTCCCTCCTCAAACAGCCCCCTGCCCTGCCTCCTAAACCTATTGCCAGGATTGCCAGCCACTTAACTGGTAAGTTGGTGTTCCTAGACGGTCAGCACCACCATTTCCCTTGTAGGAAAAAACTGCCTTTGTTGCAAGGTCCTCTGTGTCCTTCTGTGAAGCTGTTTGCACATGTTGTTGTGTGTGCTGGTAATGTATGTGTGTTGCACCTAGGGCAGCGATCACAAAGCTTTTTCAGACTACACCATCATCAGGGTTGCTTCGGGACTCTTCCCCCCCAGCTGTGATTACCTAATGCTTCCACGATGTTTCCTAATCCTCCTCACTCTTCCTTATCAAGATGTACCATCGCCACAAAAATTGCAGGATGTGTGTTGATGGGAAAGGAAATACCAGGAAAATATTAGGATATCTTTAAATGCCTTTAATCAGAAAAGGGGTGGAGGTTGAGAGGAGAGGGAGAATTTTGCTTTCAGCAGCTGCTCTTCGTCACTTCTCGCTTCAGCTGCCATCTGGGCAGGTCCCCTGGCACACACCATGTATTTTTCCATTTTTCTCTTGCACCTGCCCCTCAGTCCTTACATCGGCCATTCTATCCCATGGCTTCTTGCCTTTTTGCCTCCCTGCTTTCACTGCCTGCAACCTGCTCCCCTTTGCACCCTAGCTCTGATTCTTGCCCTCCCACTGATGAGTTCTGCTGATGACAGGCAGCTCCAGTTCCCAGTGAGTAGAATTTTAGTGTCCTACAGATTATGCTGCAGTTTCTCCTTCACCACATGCTAGCTAGAAACAGAACAGATTCCTTTTATGTGTTCCAGATGTTTTTACAAGTGTCCAGACTCCCTGGGGTTCAAAGCTTTAGATACTTGTGGGAGGAGGATTGGTGGGTCTTAACCTGACCAGTCTTCTCTCTCCAGGCTGTCATTTAGGCCATTGAAACAAAGGATGATTACATTTTCACAGACCAAAAAAGATTCCCTAAGTCCTTGCTCGCATCTTTTGTACAGTCTGCTCATAGTTGCAGCCACTTCCCAGGAGGCAGCACCTTAAGCTCAAGACAAGATGCGGTGCATCTCTGTACTGGGGCAGCTCCCAGTCTTCTCACTGGGTTGCTCTTCTGGTGTTAATGCTGCTCCAATCTTTTCAGGGCTAATGCGAAAAATGCTCAGTCCACATTAAAACATTCAAGAGACTATTTTTTTTTTTTCCTGAGAGTTCCTACTTCTTTTACTTAGGTTAAGAAAAAGATCAGGAAAGATCTCATTAGGGAAGAACATGTTCTGGTTTTCTCTCGTATCTCTACATAGTCTCTTCGTGTTTCTGTTTGGATGGCTACACATTTTTGTCCTGTATAGTTTTGTTCATTCTATGTGAAATCTCTTTCCTTTCTTGCCTGCCAAAATCTACACATAATGGTTAATTTTTTGCCTTATACTACAAACCAAATAAGCAGTTCTGCAGCCTGGAAGGCCGGGCAGCAGTATTACTGGCCTCAGGTGAGGGCAACACCAGCTTCCTATTATCTTCCACTTCATTCTAATTACAAGAAGCTCAGAAATGAGGCCAACATGAAGAAAATAAAAATAAAAATAAATAAAAATAAGGAGAATAGTGTAGGAAAAAAAAATTTAGGGAGTAGTGTAGGAAAAACCTCTTGTACCAAGTACTCATCATTCATAAACCTTCCTTTAGTATGAGATAGCAGAAGAATCACAGGGTGGGTGCTTCTGATGGTTGAGATTTTTTTTTGCAGCTGGAAATTTTGTGTGAAGTAGAATCGATATCAAGCATAAATCAGTTGCTTAATGGTGATGACTTTCCAGTTAAAGTGAAATACAACTGTGACTTCGACACTTAGTTCATGGTAGCCTTTACTCATCTGTCATCCAGCCCTAAATGATCTCTTGTATGTGCATATACACAGACTCCTGTACATACATGCAGAGAACCCTTCAGAGGAAAAGGACAGAGATCTGGATTTGGTCATAGGACCCTAATTTAATTGAAAGTTATCTCTGCTAGAACTGAAAGCCTCATTTGTTCACACTTTATGAACAAAAGCATTAAGCTTATTCTAAAGGATCCGTTTACTTTGGTGGTCTAAAGATACACGTGTTGTTTAGCATCCTCAGCTACAGTGTGAGAAAACAGGTAAAATCTGAATTATGTCGTTCTAGATAAAGACTTTTCTGTTCTCATTGCATACTCATTTTTCTACCCAAGATTTTGTGAGAAGGTTGAAGGACAAATTAAGACATACTGAGCATGACTAGTGGGGAGTGACAGTGGTTAATGATCTGGTAGCTCGCTCTGTTCAAGAAGACTGCAAGGGAAGATGTGATTTTGTGAAGGTACACATCTGAATTGGAGGATGCAGAAGTGCCTCAGCTTCAGTCTTAAGAAATTTATGTATATGTAGATGTACATATGTATATATATATTTAATATTAATGTTTTATACAAATATAAATGAGAACATTGTATTATAAAATCACTATAGGCATGATCAGCATCAAAAAAGAAGAAATATTTTAAACACAAAACTTGAGGAAAGAAAAGCTTCCTTTGAGTCTGACCAGCTTCTTGCTGAGAACTTGTCCCCGAGTTCTTCACTAATGGTATGAAGACTGACTTGCAGAGTTTGCCAAAGGATGTAATACAAGTTTTAGAAATGGAAAAGAAACAATCTTCATCTCTGAAAGCGTTTGTGAACCATGTCAAATGTCTGTCTGCCTGTGCCAATACAAAGATTGGTCTTTCCCCTGATAAGAAATGCACATAAAGGAGCAGGCCTAAAATAAGCAAGTAAGAGCACATTTAATTTTGTGGTGAATGAAACGGAATAATCAGTTTTAGAAATGACAGAAAGAGGGAATTGCCTGTAGCAAATATACATCACACAGCCTTGGTGTGCCTCTTCTCAAGGCTCAGGTACTTGAGTCGTGAGAAGGGGATAGGGCAGAGCAGGAATGAAGACAGGCCCAAGAGCAGGATGCAGCACAGTCACTGGCAGGGGTGCCACTGCTGCTGCAGAGCAGCGCTTGGTACTTTGCTCCCCGCAATCGCCCGGTGCTCTCAGTGATGCTACATCTGTAGGGAACATCCCTGTCACAATGCTGGGTGTGGAAATGCCAGCACAGCCTCTCCCTATTTTTTCCCCTGTTGGAGTAAAGCAGCATGCCTCTCTTAATCGTTCAGTGATTCCTTCCTAGCATAAGACTGGCAACTCCAGCAGAAAAATATGATTCTTAATTGTTTTGATACTCTTGTTCCACTGCTCTGCATTTCCTGTTGGCCACTTACCTCCTGGTGAGCCTTCTGCTGGCTTTCAGATGTGATTGTTATCAGTGAACCTTCATAGGCAGAATTTCTTTCAAAGTTTTAATTCTCCAATAACCCTGTGCAGTGCTCAGGCATTTAGGACAGCACTTGCAGCCCCCTCATTTTGTTGAAGATTAAGTAGGCACTGAAATCATCACGTGGGACCAAATTTAACTGGACTGCTGGGATTAATTCCCCATATTATCATAAAATCTTTAATGGCCAAAAGCAGGAAGAGCATTGATCATATATGATTTGATGGACAATGTACCCCATTAGTGTAAAGCTCATTTTGATCCTGATTCATGAAGTTGTTGCTTCTCACCAGCACAGGCAAAGTTTTCTGAAATTAAGTAGGTAATTTCTGTTCAGACAACTGAATCACCAATTACCCACAAAGTCTCCAAAAACTTCTGAGAACAAAATATGGTGTGTGGTCTTCCAGAACTTGATTCTATGATTCCATATAGTCCACCAGGCTGGGTTTCAGCAATACCAGAATGTATCTGAGCCTAAAGTTATCCTAATTTTACACTAGGGTGTAGCGTGGCCACTAGGGATACCCTACTAGGTTGCATCTGTCCACTCAGCTGTTGTAGTTAAGCTTTGAAAAACCTTCTCCATTCTCTTACTTTCTTCAGTCAACGCTTTGAGGAGATGCATAGCACGTGTTTATTTCTGAGACTGTGCCTCCCAGTGAGAGAACTAATTCATAATTAGAGGCAAACGTTTAACAGGGTAGGAGATACTAAAAGTCCCCAGAAGTAATTTCTGATAATGTAGCCATGCCACATTATGACATTTGAGAACGTGGATGCTTGGTGTCCTGCTATATTGCAGCAACACAGCTTATTGTTAGTTACAGCATTATAAAAGTATTTACAACTACAATTTATTCAGCAAATATTCTCCGCAGTATTTTATAACGCCACAGTCACATGTGTCTTAGAAGGCTCTTCTGTAGATGAGCCCATGACATTAACCAAAAGTTACCTGAAGTACTTACTTGGATGGGTTTTAAAGAATAACTGGTTAACTTTATGACAGGCTGTATTGCTTGTGGTTGCTTATAGTACAGCCAAGGTAATTGCATCTTAAGATAATTCGGATGAGGAGGAACCTAAGCGAGCCTCTAGTCCAACCTCAAGCTCATAAAGGGCCAGCCATGGGGTCAGATTAGCAGCCCATGGGGGTTACACCACAGTTGCTCTGGGCTTTGGCCAGTTGTGTCTTGAAAACATCAAAGGATGGAGACTGCACAACCTGTCTGGGCAGGTTCTGATTTGGGGAAAATATTTTCTTGATAATTCAGTCTTGAACCTCTCTTTTTTTCAATTTTTTGCCCATTGTCTCTCCTTGCACTATGCACCACTGTGAAGAGTTGATAACCTCCCCACAGGTACTGGGAGGCCACTGTTAGATCCCTCAGCAAGCTGTCTTTTCTCGAGGCTGAATAAACCCAAGTCTCTCAGGCTCTCCTCACAGGTCAGGAGCTCCAGCCCTGACCATCGCAGTGGCCCTCTGCTGAACTTATTCCAGGTTTTTGATATTTTACTGGAGGAGTCAAAGCTTGGTATAGTAATGTAGATATACAGTCTAACAAGTGCTGAATGGAAGGGCAGTAATCACATGTTGTCCTGTTAGTGCTTCTGTTCATACAGCCTAGGAGGCTGTTGGCCCTCCTTGCTGTCGGGGTACAATGCTGGCTCCTGTTCAGCATCACAAGCAGCTGGCAGGGGGTTTGGAACTAGATAATCTTTAAGGTCCCTTCCAACCCAAGCCATTCTATGATTCGTTCTAAGAAACAGCTTTCCTCATACTGACAGGATAGCAAACGTAGCTAGCTGTGCTGCAAGCCCAGGATTCCCAGGTGTGCCCTCTCCCTTCATGAGAAACTGTGCTGGGACAGAATCTGAGGATTTTAATGTGCTTTTCTAGCTGCCCTGCTGAAGCAATATTTGCTGCCATACATCCACAACTTCCTAGCACCCTGTCTGTAATGCACATCTGCAGCATACACTGACTTGGTGTATTTGGTGTACAGCTCAGTATAACCCAAACATGTCAGAAGTACCATACAGGGCAGATCTTCTGCACAGTGAAGTGTGTTTATCTCCTGAAAACTCAAAAGGAAGTAGAGTATATGGAAGAGATACAGGCTGACCTGCTTGTCATAGGTCTGATGTGCAGAAAATATTGTGGCATGTACAAATATCTTCTAACTAATTTATTGTCATCAGCAGTGAGAAGGTTTCTGTGTCTAACATCTCTTTCATCAACTGTGGCACAGTTATTACTTAACCATGTACAGTTCTGAGTGGTCACAGCCCTGCTGGGAACCAACATCTTGCAAAATTGCTCATTATTTTCTTGAGCACGAGGAACCTAAGCCAGAAGAGATTAATCAGACTTGCACACCTGGCTTCACATAGTTTGTTTCTCCTCTGTCACGTTAGTGCTTTGTGCAATGATTTAAGACTCTAGTAATGTTCCACTGAGAAGATACTTATCACTGATTCCTTGTTCATATTTCCCCTGCCCAGCTTCTTACTCATCTCCAGATGTCCATATCTGATGATGTTCTGTACTTGAAACAACAAGGATTTCCACCCCTGGTTCATATGTCACAAATACTTTGAAATTGAAAGAAAGAAGTGTAAAAGGCAGTCTCTCTTAGGCACAGGGCACAAGTTGGTCTCTCTGTTACTCCAGATGATGGTAGCGCAGTTTCTAGAAGTGTGCCTGAAGCCCATGGATTTGCACATGGTCCTATTTCTTCAAAACACTTGCTGGGCAGACCACCCAGTTTAATTTTCAGTGCAGGGCCTGTTGTCTCTGTCACTGATGGTGGTGAAGATATACTGATACGTTTCTGAGCGAATAGATTGAACTTTCCTTCTGTTGCAATTATTGTCCCTTTAGCCTTTTTTTTTTTTTTTTTTAACAGACATGGAATTCTCCTGAAGCTAAAGGGTGGGCAAGTAGATTTAATGCGTCTGGTTCTTTTTCAAGGCTGCATTTAGGCAGTAGCAGCCAAAAGGGCCAATGGTACCCTGTAGTGTATCAGGCCAAGCACTGCCAGCTGTGCGAGGGAAGGGATTGTCCCGCTCTGCCCTGCCTGGTGCAGCCTCACCTGGAGCGCTGGGGGCAGGTCTGGGTGCCACAAGAAGGACGTAAAGCTGTTAGAGAGACTTGAGAGGAAGGATGTGAAGGTGATGAAAGGTCTGGAGGACAAAAGGTGTGAGGAGCAGCTGAGGCCCCTCGGTTTGTTCAGCCCAGAGCAGAGGAGGCTGAGGGGAGGCCTCATGGCGGCCTACAGCTCCCTCCCAGGGGAGCGGAGGGGCAGGCGCTGAGCTCTGCTCTCTGGGGACAGCGACAGGACCCAGGGAACGGCATGGAGTTGTGTCAGGGGAGGGTCAGGCTGGGGGTTAGGAAAAGGTTCTGCAGCAGAGGGTGGTGGGCATGGAACAGGCTCCCCAGGGCAGTGGGCACGGCCCCAAGCTGCCGGAGCTCAAGGAGCGTTTGGACACCGCTCTCAGACACAGGGCTTGGGTTTGGGTGGTCCTGTGTGGGGCCGGGAGTCGGACTCGATGGTCCTTGTGGGTCCCTTCCAACTTGGGATATTCTATGATTAGGGCCATGATCAGACAGGCTCAAGAAGCTGGTTGAAACACAGCCAGCATGAATTAAGCTTTATGTTAAAAATAATGGGTAAGATTTTTCACAGGTGTCCAGCGGAGTCAGCCAGCACTGATACCATTGAAAATGCGTTGATGTGGAAACTGAGGGTCTATATCTTGGTTATGAAGAGTGGAAACCAGAGTATGTACGTCTGATTCATAGTGGAGTATGTGGTTACTCAGGGTAATTAAGCTAGACGTATTGTCTTGTACAACTCCAAGGCTGCAGTGACTGTGTCACAACTCTACCAGGTGACTGCTTGCATTGGAAAGGAAAATAAATTTCCACTGTTTCAGAAGACAGATGGAAAGATTCCTGTTTGCTTTATGCTTAAATCATTGAATCCATTATCTTCACTCTCAACATAAAATATTGCTATAATCTTCAGCATCACAGAAGATAGCAAACCTAGTAGATCTGTCCAGTTATTCTTTAGTCAGTAGCAAGAGATATCTGCAGTTGGAATCTTGTTTGAATTCCCCATTAAGAGTGACTGCTATGTATCACACCAACAGTGGTGGGGCATCGAGGCATGGATGTTGTCAGATGCAGATGTTAATTGAGATACGGAAGAAGAAGATCCAAAGCTAACAGACAGACCTGCACTCTTCAGTGTGGAAGTGAAGATCTTAGTGTAATTTTTTGTATTTCAAGACCAGCTCTAAAAGTGAAATTGCCTGGAGCACAAATGTATGAACACATTTTGTTACAACAAACTCAGTAGGAGCCTCATTCTCAGGGCTTTACGCAATTTACACTGTCTGTTATTTATCTTCTGGTGAGGATGGTGTGTTCTTTATGCGGCATACAAAGAGAAAATATACACAGCTAACGTGTATGTAAGGCAAACACAGTAACTAGGAGACATGCCTGAAAATGAGTTCTTGATAGTCTTTTTTTTTTCTGTAGGAAAAAGAAAGAAGGCAGTCTGCTCTGGTGGAGGGGACAGTGCCCCAAGGTTTGGCAGTCCCATTAGTTAGATTTCAGCCTTAGTGGAGCCATCAGCGGAACTTTTGCCTCCAAGAGAGACGTCAGGCAGATATGATATTCCACTGAAAACAGAAAGACTTGGGTTCTCCTCTGTGTAACTCTCCCACTCTACAGTGTGGAAAGAGCACTATTTCTCCATGTCTCTATTTCATCTTTGCACACCCTTTGCCTTTGCCATCTCTTGAAGAAAGGGAAGACTATGTGTTTTTTGTATCTGTATCAAGTGGATACTGTGGATGTGAGGAAGCTATGATTAGCACTAAAAAAAAAGTCTAGTAACAAACTTGAGCATGGCCCCATGCATGGTCTTTTTCCACCTTACTGCTCTTAATTTCAAGAAGTGTTAGTGCTTGTAAGTCTTAGTATTAACCTTGTGCACCCTGGCTAGTAGATATGGATAGTGGTACAAGCAATGCCCAGAACAGGTCATAAGGGAGGAAAGGATAAAGGGAGCAGGGAGAAGGATAGTTAATGCTAAAAAAGAACCACCTGGAAAAGAGCTTTAAAAATCATATACTGCTCGGGAGGATGGTGGCATTTTAAACTGGGGAGCAACATCTTACTGCCAAGCCTTCTTGGGTCATAAGAAGATTCTGACCCTTCAGTTCCTTTATGGTACTACAGCAAGAAGTGTAAACTGAAACAGCAAGACCAAAGAGCATGCAGAGTATTGCAGAACCAAATGTCTGGGGTGGGATTCCAGGACAGAAAGGACTTGGCCTTCCTCCTAAAGACATTCACAGTTGCAACTCACAGTATATATGTTTCCTCTCATTCTCTTTGCTTCTAGAGTGCTCTGTGACTATTCCTCACACCCATTTTGGGGACTCCAGGCCCTTCCATTACCTCTTCTCCCTTTTGAAACCATTTTGAAATGGTTTCAAAAGTGCAAGTGCAAAAAGCTGCATCCTGCAGTTGAGTCCTGGCAGAGAAGTTTGTTTACAGACTTCCCATTGACTTCCCATGAAAGCCAGGGTAGTCTTTGCCTGGCAGCTCAACTGTGTGATTCAAGGAACATGCCTCATGTTAAAAAGTTCGAGATTAGAAAAGTGCCTGCCAAGTCTTTTGTAAAAGAATACATTAATCCTAACTATCTTCTACCCTTTACCATTTTCTCCTCCTGTATCCTTCATTTTTCCAGTCCACTCCTGTTTAGTATTCAAACCCTATTTCATTTCTCTCTTGCCCTGTCATGTAATTTTTAACACCAGATGTTTTGCACATTGCAAAGCTGCAAGAAAGGTGACTTGTAGTAATTGCACTGTAGTAGTCAAGAGGGGTCAGGAATGCCTGAGCTTTTACTGCAGCAGTGATGTCCGTGAGTCATCCTGTAACTTCAGACATGGAACTGTTCTCCCCCTGTTTGCGTGCCTGTTGAGTGGGAGAGGTTGTGCTTGCCTCACAGGGCTGGCTTGGGGGATTAGATCTTTAAAGCATTGAAGTGTGCCACAAGCCTTGTTAAGATTGCTTAATGTGTTTATTAAGGGGCATGCACAGCCCTGGGATGTTTTTGTGAGACTCAGAAGTGCTGCAAAACAACAGTTCTTTTTCTAAAGACCGTGCTGAGTGCAAGCTATGCTGAGCTGTCTGTCACATCAGGGAAAGGGTGCACACTCCTGTGTTTACTAGCAACCTCAGTACCTGCTCACCTGGGCAGATACTCTGATCTCCACCTCGCTGCCATGAAAATTAACACCATGGCCTCTCTTTCTTCTGTTCTAGATCCTGGCGCTCCTGTGAAACTGCCTTGTATGCCAGTTAAACTGTCGCCTCCACTACCTCCAAAGAAAGTCATGATTTGCATGCCTTTAGGGGGGCCAGACCTCTCTCTCTCATCCTATTCCACGCAGAAGAGCTCCCAGCAGCCTTTGACACAGCACCATCACACTGTCCTGCCATCCCAGTTAGCAGCTCACCAGCACCAGCTCCAGTACGGCAGCCACAGCCAGCACCTGCCTTCTGGGTCCAGCACGTTGCCCATTCACCCTTCAGGGTGCCGGATGATAGAGGAACTGAACAAAACGCTAGCCATGACCATGCAAAGGCTAGAAAGGTAACGAATCAACATTTTAAATTATGTACTGATGTGCACTGTTTCCTCCTAGCCTCAGTATCAACGTCACTACCTGAGTCGTACTGATAAGTGCTTGAATCAGGCCCCTTCTCTGGAGATCTAACGTCCTCAGGGCAGAATCATTGCTGGAGAAACAGACATAGGAAAAGAGCTCTTCCAGGCTTGTTAGACAAGCTTGTGGCAGAGGGGCAATAAAGACCAAATTTCCTGAGCCCCGGTGTCCTGTTCAAGGAACTAGATAACACTGCTAGTAGAGGAGAGGTTAACAGGACATGTATGGTTTGCAGTAGATGCTGCAGGGTATATAATTGCAGAGCTCCAGGTATGTGAAGGATTGCTTAAAAAAAAAAAAAAAAAAAAAAAAAAAAAAAGAAAGAAAGGAAGTGAGAGATTCAGAAAAGAGCAGTAAAACCAGATGTGCCACTCAGCCACAGCATCTGATTAGTATTACCAAATAGCTCAAATCAACCTATGAGGACTTCCTACAAGAGTAGGAAAAACGCCGTTCAGAGGGGTTTTAATACACTATTTGTATTATTTCCATTAATTTAAATTAAATTAAATTATATGTCTCATCTTAAAATAAGTATTTAACCCATTCCACGGCAGCTCCCTCCTTAGCCATTTGCATCTGGAGGAAGGTTGTAGCTCTAATCAGAAGTGCCTTACACACCTCGGGGCTGTTTTTTATTACTGTTGCTTGTGAGCATCTCTGAATGCTATTTCACAGAATCACAGGATGTTAGAGATTGGAAGGGACCTCAA
>VXAV01001113.1:10798-33594 GCA_013399715.1 Alectura lathami
TGAGCTTGTCTGAATTTTGGACTGCTCTGGCATAATTTCACTGTTACAATTTCTCACTCCCTCTGAGAAGGTTGGACAAGGTCAACCCAAAGCATACCTTGTTTTTCTTCCCTTGGTTCTTTCATTAATCGTAGCTAAAATCACTTCTATACAGGGTTTATACCTGACTGTGCCGGCCTGGTGTCATTCATTTTCTTTTGATTCCTGCTGAAATTGCTTGTAGATGTTTTCATAGCTATAATGCAATTACTCAGGTTGAGTTTTGTCAGCCTATATTCAGCCAAAGTCTTGAGAATATGTTAATTGAGTGCTAATAACCAGAGATTCTTGGGATCTCAGTTTTACACAGCTCCTGAAAATGACTGCTTCATCAGTCTTGGCTTCTAAAATGATTCTATGTGACGTAGTGCTGGACAGAAGAAAAAAAAATCGTATGAAACTTGATGTACTTAGTGGTTGATATTAAAGGTAGGCAAAGTAGTTTCAAGTATATTACCAATAGTTTTGATTCACTTTTTATTGGCAGTCAACAGATTTAAATTAGTACAGTTTTTTGGGTGGATGATTAATAATTTTCACACGTATGCTAGCCTATCTAACCAGGGTGAGCATTTTTACCATATCTGTGTAAGCTGCACCCGGGATCAGACAAGGTGATGCACTGGGGAGAGCTAGCCCTGATTAGTAGTTCAGAATATTTAGGGGAAGAAAGATGTCTGAGGCTCTGTGCTAATAAAGCCTCCACTCATCTGAATGAAGTTGCAACACTTCTTGAATATTAGCAATATGGGTGAGAAAATTGTTAGAACAAATCCAGTTTGCACAAAGAATGATGCAAATCAAGAAAGTCCTCTAAAATACTCAGAAGAAAAATTCTGCTGACTAAAAGGATGGAAAAGGGAGCTGAAACAATGTACAAATGCAATTTAAGAAACAAATTGTGTTTGCAACAGTAATTACAGCGAAGTGTAATTTCTGGCTTATGACAGATGCTGGCACCTTCTAATTTCTGCTTTAACCTTTATGAAATTTTAGCATAACTGAGTCACTGAATAGAATGGGTAGAAATCTGTTTACTGAGCTGTTTTTGCATCTTAGTATTAAACATACACAGGAATTGCAGCATTCATTTTGACACTGGTAGGCTAACACCAATTTCACGATCTGTTTTGTTCACCCAAGATGAAAAAAGCTAAAAACAGTCTCTTGAAGAAAAAGATCTGAGGCCTTTCACAGTAAAATGAGTGATGAAAGTGATACTATTAAATTGGAAAAATATTATTTTACAGAATAAATTGTTGGCAAACAATTGCGGATTGAAAACATCCCGAAAATTTTGTTGTAGTGAGTAGAACCCAGACCAAAAGTCTGAGAATGTGTCTATGACTCTCTTTACTAGTTTGTTGTTGTTTTTTCTTTTGTTTGCTTGTTTGTTTTGTTTTTGTTTTCTTTTGTTTTCTGTTGAGATCATTGCTAGGTTGGACTTTATTTTCTATCACTTTCCTGTCCCAAACCCTGGTGAGTTAAAAACTGCTACTGCAAGAGAATGTACTTTTTTATCCTAATATTTCAGAGGATTTGTTTGTGTTCGCTTGTGGGTAAGTCACCTGTCTCTTTTTTCAGGTGCAGCTCGAGAAATCAGATTCACTGTTAGGGATGCATCTGTACTTTCTCGTACCTGCAATCCTTCCCCTCATTTTCATCATATTCTCAGTCATTGCTTTCCCACTGTATTTTAATAATCTCCTTATGTGTATTTGCCATATTTCTAGGGCTAAGTCCCCTGCTAAATAGGCCTCCTTAGTCACATAGCAAAATTAACAGGAATGGAGCAGTATCCTGTAAAATATGTACTATGGTGAACTTAAGTTCAGACATGTTACAGCAGTAGGCTGATCCTTAGGACAAAACTGGAACACGAGGGAATGCATTATCACATTATGTGTTTGTGTAGTTTATTGCGGAGCCATTTATTCTGCTGTCATCTCTAAGTTTCATTTAATTTTATTCTACTTTACTTTATTATTTTCATTTTCAGAACAGTATAGCTTCTCTAAGGATGTAAATTGCACAAACTACAAATCCCTATGTGTAAACACAGTGTAATTTTAGCAGTAAGACTGAAAAGGGGAGCCTCTTTGTCTTATTTGGATGCACAAACCATAAGAGTATAGAGATAATTCTGTGATTTTTTAGTTTTGAGAAGGGCACTTTCTTTTATACAGTGTAAATTCAGTGTATCATAAATTACCTGCTTAGATGCAGCCCTTCAGTCAAGTTCTCAATATGCCACCTGTAAATTTGCTTCAGGTACCATGAGATTATTTGGTCTCTAGTATTTTCTGCCTTAGGAGAGGCAATGGGAGGCAACCTGGGGGATTTAATGTCAGAAGCAGATCATTCATGGGCTTTCATCCAATGTGATTTTACTGGCAGGGCTGAGAAGATGGCATAGAAACACCCACACTCATCCACCCTGTTGCCATCCCTGGCAGTCCTGCTTTTGGGTGCCAGGGAAGAGGGAGGCAGGAGAAGCCATGGCTTCTCTGTGGCTGAGCCGTGTGCCTGGTGTCCTGGAATCTACTGGCTGTGAGAAAAGCAGGAGCCTCTGCTTATGTTAAGCTGATGGACACTAATGACTGAGGATGGCTGGTAACATACAGATAACATACGTACATACACACATGCTTACTAAAGAAAGCAGGATATGCTTGCTTTGTAGAACAAGTGTGTAAAATGAGGTACTGCACCGTCTCACATTCATGTAGCGTGTGAGACTCATAGCCAAAGAGAGGTAAATAAAGGTTGTTTACCTATAATAAACTATATTAAACCTTCTTAAAAATATCCCTTTCTTGTTCTTGTGTGTATCTCTGTATTTCAAAAGTGACTAGTGACTTGGGTGACCTTCACTTTTTTTGGCCAAGTTAGAAGGCTCGAAAGGGATCTTACTGTTCAGAATTACTTTAGAGTACATACCCGAATGCACACAGATTCTTGTAAACCAGCTGATCTGGAACTCATCCAGGGGCTGCAGTTACATGAAATAAGTTTGAAGTATATTAGCAATGTTTTAACTCGATAGTGGTTAAAGTTACAAGCAAGTACCCAAAGCACTTTTTTGGACTGTAGATCTGATACTGTGGCTCTTAACCCAGTAAGCTTTATTTAATGAATCAGCATTAGGGACGTGGCCAACACTGGTGGAGAAATCCCTTGAGGCTCGTAAACTTAATGACATCTACCTGGCAACTAGTGCCAAGTTAAGTCTGAACACAGGAGTACAAAATAACTCTTGGTGGTAGGAGCAAAGTTCATACATAATTTCTGAAGCATTTCAGGACATGGATTGCACCAGTTTGCACTTGCATGCAAACTGACTCTTTACATGTTCCTTGGTGCTCAGTATTTGCTACTTCTTTGTTATTATTATCAGCACCATTGTGCTTGTGATTCAGTGTATGTTGAACTTCAAAATTGTACTGGTAAGGTGGTAGTTCACAGGATTATGATCACCTTAGTGACTCTGTCCTTTAAAGCACTGAATGATATGAATCAAAGAAACAGGCATTAAAACAGTTACCGCCTTTATTATTTTTTTAATTTCATCAGAGGTGTGAAAAATCCTATTATGAGTCACTGTTGTTGTGCATTCAATTTTTTTTTTTTTTTTTTCCTGAATGGAATTACCTTGGATTTACATTTTCATGTAATTTTAGGAAGAGGCTGGATTTTTTGATTAAATTTTATTCCCCAGGAATATCAATACAGTTGAGGGAACGTATGCTTGAGTTTAGCCTGAAGAGATTTGGCATTCTGAGAATAAAGACCAAGCAGTATTTTTTCACTTTCCATTTGAGTATATTCACTGTCTGTAAAAAATTACGTACTTAATAGTACAAGTGCACTTCTTACAGAGTGATGTGAGGTTTTGTCTTATGAAAATGTCAACGCAAAACTATTTAATGAACAATACACTGGCTATTATAACATTTCCATGCTGAACTCTATTTGCAAAAGATGCATCTTAAGACATGATTTTATGAGTTTAGAAAAGTACAAATAAGAGCCATCTTCTGGCTATCACCAAAGCCATCTACAGTGTTTAATGCATTAATGCTGTGCTGATACTTTACATACCGATGTTAACAAAGTAAATTCTTAAAATGCAGTTTTGGGCGCTTTATTGCACTAGATAGAGCAGAAATCTGTGCACTTAGCAGTAATTACAGCTCAGTATTACTGCATAACAAGTTTGAAGTATGTAAATTTTGCTCTGATTGGAACAGGTTTAAAAGCTGAAAGCAAAAAAAAAAAAAAAAAAAAAAAGGCTATAAAAAATTGCCATTTTCCATTTTAAAAAAACACCCCCACTCAAACACAAGAAGCTATTCATTATCATGTTCTGTAAATGTCATTCACTTCATTGATGTCAATTGTTTTGTTTTGTCTTTATCTCATTTCTGTTTACATATGAAACAGTGCTAAGTGCAAGGCAGCTTTTCCTCGCTTAGCAGAGTACATTGTCCTCTCACATTCGCATGACAGATCTAAAGAAGTAAAAATGTGTTTTGTAATTTCTTGTTCTGTGACTTTGAAAATGTAGTCCATGTTAGTGACATTTATTTTCGTAAGGTGATGTATTGTGTTTATACACTCAGTAGCCTTTATCCCAGTGCTTTTGAAGAAATTTTGGAAATTGCATGTAAAGCTACGAAGTCGTTCTTTCTCAGTCTGGTAAAACAGTCCTTAAATTCAATGTTTAGTTATACCTAAGTTAGAACTTGGCATGTAGCAAACAGTCATGGGAATAGATATTTTTGTAGAAAATATGGAGTATTTCAGAGAAAGACTTCACAAATATTTGAAGTGAGGGCAGGAAACTGACCTCGTTTTTAGACAACTGATGGTACAAGGGGTAACATTTCATCTGGAACTAACATATATCAGAGCTCCTACATTTTCCCCTTAGCTTAAAGTAAAATATTAACTGAGCTGGTAATGTTGAATTTTCAGTGATGACCACTGTGCTTAATCAGGGTTGCTGCCCTGAGCTGGATGGGAAGGAGGGACACACACTGCACAGGCGAAACCACACACTTTTCACGTGATTGTGCAGTACATGGTTCATTGGGCAGCACTAATAAGGGGAAGGACGGGATTTAGCTTGTTAATCCGTGCTTCCTAATACATTGTCACATTAAATGACACCCACAAGGTGCATATTGCGTATGTTAGAGCTGGAACCTGACTATGAAACACAGCTTTACCCTTCTATGATTTTGACCGTCTTGAGAATTTTCTAGCAACAAAGCATAAGTTAATGAAGATTTAAGACCTTGTATTAAGATAAGTCTAATTAATATTGGCTTTGCTCTAGACATATAAGGATAGGTAAAGTTAAAAGTTAAATCTTTGTGGGTCATTGTGGAATGTAGCAGTGACACCTCAAAATGTGCTGAGTAAAATGTGCTTCAGTTACTATAGGGGCAGTGGTCTGTTTGTGGTAATTAGTCTCATTTACTGTACTGCAGTACTGTACTGCTTTCTGTACTGCACCTAGGTCATGTAGATATAGTTCAGGAATCTTTGTGTGGTACTGCACTGCACTGTGTAGAAATAAATCTGTGATGCAGTGGTATGCCATGAAATTTGTAGGTAGTGCTCAGGGCACCTTGATGACTGGATCTCCAGTACTATTTGCTGCCTGCTGTCTCTTAAACACCTCATTTGTTTCTCTCCCCTTTATAGTGAACCAAAGTGCAACGTAGGGTGCCACGCTTTGACTTCCAATTGTGCTTCATGTTAGCACTTAATATGATACTAAAATTCAAGTGGAATCAGTGGGATGAAGCACAGGGTTGACGTTGTTACACGCAGTTGTGTTGCTAAATTGGGAAAACATACAGCAGAGCAATAAATTTTCATACTTCACGGTATGTGTAAACCTGGCAAGAAAAAAACGCTTTACATCCTTCTTGTTATTTCAGTGGCCTGTAAACACTAAACGTGATTTCATGACTTGCATGATCTGTGTTTGTTTTTAGAACAATTGATGCAGCGTTATGTAGAAGCTAGGACAGAAAGGATATTTGTGCATTTTTAAATGTCACACTTTAATTAAGTTCAAACTGAAATAAAAGTCTTTACAACACCAGAAGTGTATGAACGCTTTGAACAGTCATATTTGAATCCATTTGTTGCAATGATGTTTTCTCCTCCGGGATATGAACACATTGGTGCCTATTAAGTGTTGTCTGCTAAAGCTGGGACTTGTCAACCAGCTCATGCAAAACAAGTGACAATCCAATTCTTTTTCCTGCCTGTCAGCACCACTACAAAGAATTTGGATACCTCTGTCTGATGAGAGAGGTATTCAGGAAGTCATGTTGAGGATGAGGATGACATTTTGAAGCAGCCTTCATCTCACTTCATTTCTCTGTTCTGGTTTTCTTCATCTGGACAGCACAGAAAGAAAGGGTTTGGAGAACTGCTGCATGATGGGTTTCCACATGGTTACAGCATATCATTCCACAATAAAGTGTGGATGTTCTAGTTTGTATATATAGGTAAATATGAAGCATTAGAAACTCAATTTTAATAGCTGCTTTGAACTATTGAGTGAACAGTAGCATTTATTTGTAAGTCATCTTTATAAAAGAAATTAGGATTTGTAGACAAAATCCAGGATTTTTGATCCATAACATCATCTGCCGTGGCTTGTATTGCACAAGTAAGTATTGATATAGAGTCCTGTATTTAGTTAACCATTTGTATATATTAAATATTTATTCTTAGCTGCATGCAAAACTTCTTTACCACTGATCTTGGACTCCTTTACCAAAATAGTTATACTAGAGAGTGTGGTCAGTCGTGCAGTATAAGAGCTGATACTATTCTTTTTCTCTCAGGTTAGCTAAGATAAGTAGAGAACTACTAATAGTGGAGAACTGACACATGGGCAAGGGGATCAGAAGAAGCAAGCACACCTTAAACCGCATGATTCCTCACAGGAACCAGTTACTCTGATATCTCACAAAAGAACAGATGATCACATTCAGCTCTTCTGAGGGTTTTTTTTTTTTTTTTTTTTCCCCTTTCACCAACTAAAGAAACATAAACAGGGAAAAATAATATTTTCTTTACCTTTGGTTTGAAAGGGGCCTCCAGAGATCGGATCTAACTCTGTATCTAGACAGGATCTGCTGTGCAAACAGACGAGTTCTTTGAAAATCTATTGCAGCAGCCACACAAAAGAAAGAGAAAACTTTCTGATTCGTAAGCTAATGCCAGGATGGTTTTAGCTGCGTTCACATTCATGTTCCTGGTTCTTACCAGGGGGGTGATTTTATTATTCCTGAATCTTGGAACTTGTGATTTTATGCCTCAGGGAATATGGAATAAGAAAAGTTTCTGCAGTGACTGTTCCAACCCATGTTTTCCCCAGTTAATCCAATGTAAAAACTAATATCTAAATAAAGTAAGATTAAACTCATTTACTGTACATAGTCACCTGGAAGCCCACTAAAATTTTCCAAATTAAAAATCTTGTCTTCCCTCACTGTTTTTGTATGAGAAAGGATTATTAGTGCTAGAATCACAAATTAATAATTTCATGCAGAATGTACAAGCCATTTATTGCCTAGATACAAAGCCAAGCTAAACTGAATTAGCTCGGAAATCTTGTTGCTGGTCAGAGCACAAATCCTGACAATTACTTTGGTACAGCTCAAATGGCACACATCTTCCTAAATTTCATAACTTTGTCCTGTGCCCCAGCCCTTTCTAAAACAAGTGGTGGAACTCTTCTGACTTACCCCTAATTCTAGTTCTCCAGCTATTTTGAAGATAAAAAAATCCTAGAGTAGGTTTCCTGTGGTTTCCAGTCCATAGAAAGAGATCAAAGTATCTGGAAATTTTCTGTTGGTAAATTGTTCGTATTAGTTTTTCTTAAACGTCATTATCTCTCTTTCAAAAAAGACTATTTGGAAGTTGTCCAAATATTTATTTCCAAGGTGAGAAGACATTTTCCTCCTCATAAAATATTAAGGCTACTACTACTTTTTGAAGGCAGAATTATATCAGACACTTTCTATTCTTTGGGCTGACAGATAACTAGTGAAAAGAGTTGCTGACCTAAGCAGGGGAATTACAGAGTACAGATCCTTGGGTAGTGCTCTGACATGTAAGATCGTTCTGATTTTAGAACAGTATCACGCTGTTGTTTTTTATCCAGTGTAAATTTCTAAGTAAAACTGATTTGTCATCGAATATTTTAGTTGTGATAAGAAAGCTGTAAAAGCCAGGTAGTTTGATATTTGTGTTTTAGGAACTGTTCAAAGGTCAAGGTAATGTCTCCGTCAGCTCAAGTCCCTACCTGTTCTTGGTGTCTAACTCTTTTGGGGCCAAAATAATTATTTCTGTCAGGTTCAAAAATACATACTTGAGGAGTAAGTTCAATGTGTTTCACCGGAAATTCATTTTCATGAATTCAGGGACTTCAGAAGTCCCTGAGCTTTTTTACTGAAGAGGTTAACTGTGATATGTGAAACCCTTATTACCACAAACAACATTTATTGGACTGATTTACCAGGTATAGTAAAGTTTCAAGTCTAACAACTGATCTTTGTATTACGTTTCTCATATGTCAAGCCTGCTATAGTCTAACAAGTTTTACAGCAAAATTTAAATGTGACAGCACTCAACCTCTATCAGGAAATCTAGATGTTAACTTAGAAAAAATTCTTTTATTTCATAATTTTGGGCTTTAACCAAAATTTTTATAGTGACTTAGAAACACTTTGTAATATAATCCCACCAATAATTGTCTTAATTATTCATGGCAGAGTATATTTACTTCAGAAAAGCCTTCTGAAGTGTCCATCTGGCAGAACAGGCTTGCTTTTTCCCTAATTGGAACCCAACTTTAGCTGTCCTGTCAAAAGAGAATTTCTGATCAAGTGGAGGCAGCCTGCTAATCTCTTTCAGACAGCCTCACTGTCAGATAGGAGTTGAACCACTGTAACGAACTGCATATTTTTAAATGATAAACAGCAGTAATGTGTGTATGTATAATAATGATTGTAAAGGGTCTTTTCGTACAGAACACTTGAACATTTCAGGTGTTGGATTCTACAAATACAGAGTGGTTAAGTGTTGGGGTAGTGTTTGGCTGATATGTTACTTGTTCAGTTAGTAAAATATTGAAGTTTGTAACAAACCTCAGGAAGGCTTGCTCCTACATGGTCCCCATGACAACATCTCTGTGATCAGCCATATGTACCAAGGTCTTTTATTTCTCACCTGACAGCAATAAACAATACAGCTTGAAGTACTGTATGTTCATAGCTGTATAAACAGTGCAAAATATCATTTGTCACCTTTTTTCTTCTGCCAGAGATTAGAAAAATTCCCTGTGTGACTTACATCCAGTTCAGATCTCCCTTGAGAGTCTGATAACCGTGGTCTGTAGATTTTGATGACTGTAGTCGGGAAGTGTATAGATAGCTCAAATTCTGATCAAAGCGCAAGCCAGCTTTTCAACATCGGAGAGTAAATCCATGGCCAAAAAGTGATTGCTTTCTAGCTTTGTTTTGTCTGTGCTTCAGAAAATCAAGAAGAGTTTATTTTTGAAAGCCTGTGGTATTCTCGACTGTGTTAAACTGTCTGGCCCAGCATGAAGGAATTGGAAAGCTGCAGATCTTACCTGGAGTGTGAGACATGAAGGTTCAATCTCTTATGCTCTCAATGCCTTGAACTCACTGTGTGATGGATGGCCTAGCGCGCAGAGTGGTGGAAACTCTGGACTTTCTCTGTGGGTTTGCTGACAATGAGACAGTAACAAAAAAGGGGGTAGCCTCTTCTCAAATAAATCCCAGTTATCAAATTTGAAAATCATCCTTTTCTTTGCTTTTCACAGATTTTAGAAAAACATAGCAATTATAGTAGAAAAGACAGAATAAAAATACACTTTCTCCTTTTGTAATAATTTTGTAAGTCCTACTTTTGATTTCCTTTGCTTTTCTTATAGGGAAATGAAATTACGTATTTTGTTTATATTGCATGAGGCAGATTGCATCATTTGGTTCTAAATGCTATCAAGTTACAGTTCAAAAGAAAATAAAACAATTTAAAATCAATTCAAATAAAACATTGCTTTGCTGAGTTTTTGGCAAAGCAGTGAACTGATGGCAAAAACTTCTCTTTTCAGTCTCAGCTCCTCTTTATTTTCTCAATCATCTAAGCAGACAGTACAACTTCAAAGAAAATTTTTACTAGTACGGTTATCTTAGAAATTTTGGAATGAGAATATGTTACAAAAAGTCATTACTGTTCAGGAAAACTGGCATTTGTCCCTATGTATTTCTTCTTCACATTTGAGATGTAGGTACAAAATCATGAAGCATACTGCAGGTATAAGTGGAATATTACAAATGATGATGACTTGTAACAATTCTAATGAGAATGATAAGGCAAGCAGAAATAGTTAACTTCTATTGGCAGTTAATACAAAAGGAATTTAATGTAACAGTAAGCATTTTTTTAATATATATATATTTTTGGGCACACCAGTCGAATTTTACCCAAAAATATGATCAATTTCATTCAAGTGATGGTTGAAAAATTATGTACAATGATAAACAATATGCAGAAAAAAAATACTGCTTTTGAATTTTTCCTCTGAACAGTCTTTTTCTTTTCTCTGTGGGAGGCTGAAATAGATGAGAATGTTACAATGCCACAAATTGGAACTGTTAGAAGAGAAATCGGAAAGAAAAACTGTGTAGATAGTCTCGTTTACATTTTTCAAGTAATTATGTCTTATGCATTATTTCATTTTATTCATAATGACTGTGCTCTACAATTGCTGACTAGTTTATCTTCTTGAAAGAACCTTGTTTTGTGGATCAGTGAATTTCTTCTTTTTTGAAATAAACAGTCACTGATCACATGTGCGTAAAACTTTTTTGTCTGCTGATAAGCTGTCTGTTGAGAGTACTAGTCTAGTGCAAATGTTGACATGGCAGCATTTAAACAGATGGTTAGGGAGTCAGTAGAGAGGAGTTAATTATTAGAACTACATAGACAGGTTGGTTCATCACTTTTACCAGAGACATAAACATTACCTGTCTCAGCTCCCTTCAACCAGAAGGCTTAACTTCAGCCAAAATCTGAGAATCTTTTTCTAAAAAAGCTAGAGTGGAGATGTGCCTTTGCAGAATGAAGTTGCACTCGGAGATAAGAAAGTGAAGCTAACAGAACTATGATGAGTAAGTCCACAACTTGGTATGCAGCCGTGCCTGGATTGGGTCATGTAGCAGCAGTACCTCTGTTCCTAAATTTATCGGTAACAACGATTTTAGGAGCCACCAGGTCTGGTTTGCATCTGATCACAGACTACTGGGCTGGAAACTTACAGGAACATTACACACACTGTAGTGGTAGTAATATAGAATTTCATAAATGTCATGGCTGTAACACTATAACTTACAATAAAAAAAGGTAAGTAAAACTAATAATCCGAAGTTACATGGTAGGTTCACAATGGAAATTTTAAGGAGTTTAATTCTCCTTCATCAGCAGCAATGCAATTCTATCCAGACCACTTGAATGTCAGAAGACAAAAATGCTCTATAAATAAGAGAAAAGCTATACTTATTTAAAAATGTTTACATGTTATGGAATAACGATGTGTCTGCAGTTAAAGACTATTTCATTAGTATTAGGACCTTTACCCTATAGGACTTTCCTTCCTCTCTCCTTTTTCCTTATTTTTGTAGGAAAGGTGACAATTTAGAATTCTTCTTGAACTCTGGTTCTTACATGTAAATAGGTAATGGTAATGTTATTAATACTAAAGGTGTCTCAAGACTTTTTCATTTTTTTTATTCAGTATCTTGAAGGTGAGAAGAAGGAGATGGCAGGGAATAGTTTTACAAGCAAAATAAGTATACTTCTATCTAAATGTCACTATGCTTCCGAGGTAGAATAAATTTAACAGTAATTAGAATAAAGTGACATGTGATTCTTTGTACAGCTAGTAAAATGCAGTCACTCTGCTATTCTGTACATTTTGTGCATTTTTGGGGAGTTGTTTGATATCCATCAACAATTCACAGTAGTTTGTACAATTAATCCACACTTAATAAAGACGTTCTTTATGTTATAAGCATATGAAACTTCAATATTCACATCTCCAAAGCAGTTTTCACCCTTCATTAGTCTTAAATTGTTCGGAAAATTAGTGGGCCTCATTGCTTTAAGACTAGGGAAATTGATTCTAAATTCAAGCCCACCTTAGAAAAAGACCCACTGCAGTCCTTTCTGTGGGCACCAGCACATCTGCTGGTTAAAACATGAGGAGATTTATGCTGGGAAAGTCAGATTGCCTTCCAGCAGACGTGTCCCGGCAGATGCTGCAGTTTATTGCCGGGTTGCTGGAGCCATAGGTGCCTGGTTTGGCGGGTGCCCATTTGCCCCACTGCTGTATCAGCAAGAAATGCTCATGCTGAAGGCAAGAGCTGCCGCATGTTGGTTCGTATCACAGCTCAGCTCATTCCTCTGAGGGAGTGAGTGTTCTGGGTTACTTTGCTATGCTGCAGACTGCCTTGAGAAGAGTGGGTAGGGTAGTGTTCACATACTTTTCGCTGATACAATGTCCAACAGCACTTCAGCTAGGCTAAATGGAGCTAATTAAATTGGGTTGCTTAAGTAAGAAAGATATATAATATTCTCTTGCAGTATTTCCTGCTTAGTACCCAGAGAAAGACAAAATTAATTCAGTGAGAACCCCAGTGAGGAGCCTTTTTTGGAATGGCCATAAGCTCCCAGCTCCTCCAGCCAATCAATAATAGGGTGTTTTGACAGCAGATGCTGCTGTAAATCTCATTACGGATTGAAAATGCCACCCATGGGTGATACACAGCACTGAACTGGTATAAGCTCATACAGCAGTTCAGAACTATGGAAAATTTTCTGCTGGATTAACCTTTATACCAGTAGGTTCTGTGTCAGGTTCACTGTCAGGTTTATTCTAGCCTCCTTTTGAAACATATAGGCAGTGTGAAAACAAACAAACAAACAAAAAAACAGCATAAATAGACCCACAAATCTGGCATACACTCAGTATCATCTGCTTCAGCTAATTTGACAGATGTGCTACCATTTTCATTTACCATTTTTGGAAAAAAAAAATCATGTTTTTGGTAACCTCCATGGAATGGTGCAGAGCTCTGGCAGTGATGATCACAGAACCATGTTCTCAAAGGTTGTGTTAAAGCACAGGCTGCAGCCACTGTGATGTGAGGCTTGTTGGTACTTGAAATATCTGCTAGTTGAGTTCTGTGGGTGCAAAATGTACTTATGCACCTGGGCACGTTTTTTCCCATCATTCTCTCTCTGCCCACCAGCTGAGGTAACTTATAACAGTATCAATCCAACCTGAATCCACACTTGTGAATCCAGTATCAAGCACCAAAAATGCACACGGGATTTAGTCACCTATATGTTGTAAACCTCACCACAAGCTACAAAAGCGCAAATATCAAGTTATTTCTTCACGTGTTTCTAAAAGCTGCATACAGTCACACAAAGATGAACTTTATAAGAGCTACCACCTTTACAAGAGCATTGCCAAATTCTCAGTGGTAACATTTTTATTTTGAAATAGTGTCCTCTGTAGCGCAGTTAGAATAGGATTGTGAACACTAATTGTCAGAAATTAAAACAGTAGTTTCCCATCTTTATGTGAGAGATAAGTGAAGATAAAAGTAAACATCTTTTTGCCCTTCTCAGCATGATGTAATTAAAAATCAGATCTTATAAGATACTGAGACACTGCATTCTTAGTGATTTTAACTGCATGAAGATAACTGAATACTTTTAAAATCTTCCCCTAGACATATTTCAAAAGAGTCAGAGTAAACTGTTGTAAAGTTTAGATTGCTGTTCTTTTTGCTTGTCTTTTGTACTATAGTTTTTGCTTATTCTGTTTAGTTTTAATACTGTTTTAACACTGTTGAGCTGCTGCACTACATGCCCCTCTTTCTCTCATTTAATCATTATTTTTGAGAAAGTTTCTAGAATATCATAGAATCATAGAAAGGCTTGGGTTGGAAGGGACCTCAAAGATCATCTAATTCCAACCCCCCTGCTGCGGTTTTGCTTCACACTGTGTAACGCAGTACAGCTTAAGGGCTGTATATACTTACTACTCTATATAGTAAGTTGTTCCAAATCAGGCTGAGTACACTGTCACCCTTTCAGCTGCTAAGGGAGTGAATGATCACGTTGGGATCAGGCAGATAAGAGCTGATCTTTTCCTTTGCCAGCAGGAGGGGAGTTTAAGGCAGCTAGAGTTATCAGAGGATCTCCTCAAATCTTTCTTCTGAAGGGGAATCTCTGGTAGTGCAAAAATTGTGAAAATCTCAGAGTTGTAAACTAAAATTTCAGATTTAATTTATAAGTCAATCTGAAGTTCAGAACTGGGGAGGGTGCAATGATTTCCTTTTTAAGTTTTTTTTTTTTTTTTTTCTCCTGAACTAAATATAGGAAGAAAATATCTGAACACAAAAACTAACACAAAAAAAGTAGCAGTCTCACTTGGCTAAGAAATGTGAATTTTTGTCCATATACTCAGTGAGTTTTGTATATATACATGCAAGTTTTGCTAGTGTAGTCTGTGAGTTAATATCTGCATTCAAGGAATGCGAAGTTAACCAACAGCTTAAGCAAAGAGATGGGGAGCGTTCTGTCACAAGTACTTTTCCCTCCAAGGGCTGAGAAATCTGTGATAAATCTCTGATTAGAGGGAAAAAACTGGTTTTTAACTTCAATAGTTTGATATTGCATTGGCACTGAAATACTAAATATGCTGGTTTTCGTCTTGCAGGTATCTAGGCAAGACCATGGTGGAAGAAACGATGTTAACAGCCAACCCTCAAAACAGGGAGAAATTGGCTGTGCTTAAAGAAGCTCTAAGTGCTATGGGATTCAATAGCCTGGTAAGTTACACAAGTTTATGTGGCTGAAATCACAGTGTTACTTCGTTGAAAGTAGGCCGTGAGGAACTCTCACTGATAATCCTTTGTAGAGGAAAGAAGTCTCTTTTTGTCTTTCATTTATTTTTTTCTGTTGGTATAGACCTTGGAACAATGCGACGTGCTAGATCACTCCAGGGAAATTACTGTAATCACTTTTAATTAGACGTGGCACCAAAAATGTAAATCTTTCTCATTCTTAAAGATTCACTAAACAGCTCCAAGGTATAATACTCTGAACAATTAAATTACATAGATAAAACGAAACAATCAAATCCCGTATGACAGGAACCTCTTAAAACCCACAGGAATTGTCCTCCTTCCCGATTATCTCACTGTTCTTTTTAATTTTGTGAAACACACGTTCCAAATAGCTTTACTAGCAACACTAAAAAAGAAGTAAATAAATATTACTCAAATAAAATTAGAGCACGGTGATTTAAAACACCTGACTTAATGCCCAGAAAGCAACAATAAGATAGGTCTGTTGTTTGTCTTCAATGTCATTACACTAACGAAGAATATCATTTAGAAAATTAATCAGTAAAGGGTTTTGGAGGACAGTGGTGTGAGGGGAATCAGGAGAAATAGAGAGCTGAATATAAGAACTCATCTAAGCTATGTAGTTCCCCTCAGGGCGGTAGAATGTATAACAGACTCTTCATATTTGTTATATATGTATATGCCACCTAGCACACTATAGCAGGGACACTTGTGCAAATCAAATATGTAGGCAACATTAATCCTAGAAAAAAGCAAAATCTTCTTCTCTTCATCCCTACGTGATATTTAGCACCATGAGAAACAAGCTGAGGAAAAGTTTATGTGACAGTATGC
Source organism: Alectura lathami (assembly GCA_013399715.1). Classification (NCBI taxonomy): domain Eukaryota; kingdom Metazoa; phylum Chordata; class Aves; order Galliformes; family Megapodiidae; genus Alectura; species Alectura lathami. The sequence goes on from VXAV01001113.1 coordinate 26,674, forward strand.
CAGATTATCATAAGAGATGACAGATGGGCAACACTTGTAAGAAGTAGGGAAAGTCAGCAAAAAAATTGTCACCTTGCACTGAAGCTGTTACTGAGGTGTGAGGTTGAGTAACTTCTGCAGTGACTGTACATCACATAGTTGTTTGGTATTCCCTAATTAAGGTAGTAACAAATGTTCTTTGATAACTTCTGCCACATTTTAATATAAAGAAGAGGATTTTTTTTCATAAATATTCATGTGGCCATGTATGAAATGGAACGCATATGGCTACATTTAACAGAATTATTCTCTACTCCTAATGTCTCTGGCTCAGCACCTGGAGAACTGAGTAGCAGAAGTTCCATGCTCTTCCAGCATCACAGCATTTAGCCCAGTGTTCACAGATGGATGCATCTTTCTAGCTCTTTCATTACTCTTTTGTTCCACTGAGGAAGGGGTTCAGCTCATACATAAACAATTGAATGCATAGTGAATCACATTTCAGAAGCCTGCAGAAACCGTCTGAGAACGCTATGCATAGAAAAATGCGGTATTTGAGATCCAGCACTTCAACTTCAACTTCACCTTGCTCAGAGTTCTTGAAAGGAAGTATGAGGTGTCTCAGAGAAGCACAAGCCAGCCTCAAGGCTGCTCTATATCCAAGTGGCATTAGAATGTTTGGTAAACTGGAAATCTGTGGTGTTGCAGAGTACTGCAGGCTGACCTAACCTGTGCTGGAGTTTAGACAGGAATAATTCAGATAAACCACTTCTCCTAAAATTACTAGCCATTACTTCTAAGATATATGGAGGCACCTATGTGTATTATTACTTTACTGTCTAGTCACATTCAATAATAAAGCAGATTGACTTTTTGAAGAACTACATAAACATCCTTGAGCAGTCTTTAATGCAAAATACCTTAATTATTAAAAACTTGTATTAAAAACTTGTTTTAAATTTGAGGAAACATGCACCTCAGAACACAATGCGAAACTGTTTGAGATTCTGGAACCTGAACTAAACCTGAGGCCTTACCAAAACCACCAAAATAAACAGCTATTTCACCTCTTGCTGCAATTCAGTGTGGTACAGTCATCCCCAAACCAGTTCTGAACAAGCTAATAAGCAAGAACTGTGCTTTATTAGTATGGCATTCAATCTTCCCCAAGAGCAAGAAGCAAGGTATATCACCCAACCTTGAATGCCAGATTAGTGAGGTGATTCATCTATCATAATATCTAGCTTCATAGTTTGCCTGTAAATAAGGACAACAAAGTTTTCATTTGTTTGTTTGTTTGTTTGTTTTTTATATATCTTGCTTTTTTTTTTAATCTTCAACTTTGGAATTTTGTAATAGAGAAATATACCCTTGCCCTATTTTCATCTATCTCACACAGTAAGAGGTTGAATTCCTTGTCTTAAAATACAGTTTAAAGAAGCAAAATGTCCTCTGCTTACAGGCATTATTAGAGAAGGAAACAATTGGAAAAAAAGCTTTTTTTGACTTGTTGCTTTTGTGAACTAATGACAAGTTGTCCAAGCTCAGCGTCTTCAGAATTCATTGTAGTCACTAGTGAGTAATGGTAATGTATTGGGCTAAGTTTTTCATTTGTAGTGTATTTTTTAGTCTAACTCTGCAAATTCCAGTAAGACTTGTTGCTGTCACTTCTACTGTTTCAGCAGAATTAGTTTCTAAATATTAGATTTCAAAAGTATTTTAAGTAAGAGTTATCAAGTAACTTTGCTATACAACCTACCATGTAATGCTATAGTGGTTATCAAATTTCCTGTTTTATAATTTCAAAGGAGCACCGCTGTTATATAACTGACTTAAAAAAAAATAATAATAATCCAAGAACACACATTTTCCATGTCCTAGCACTTTTGCCTAATTTTTCATGGAATTTTTCTCTTGTTTGTTTACTTCAATTTAAAAACATTAAAACAGACAAACAAAACAATTTGTTCTTTTCTTGGTGTGGTAAAATGAGGCTAGGAACCATCTAGCCCTTAAAGATACTTGCTTCACAATGTCAGAGGCATCTTGAACCATAGCATGGGGGGGCTGCCATAGCTTGAACCATAGCATAGGGGGCTGCTTTTGTTTCTTTCCAGCCTTAAATACAGCTTTTACTGCCAGGAGCCTGCTACAACTGAAAGGTAGATTCTTTGCCTGCGGATGCAGTTGTCCGAGGAAAAAACAGACCTTGCTATTCTCAGATATAGAATTTGTCTTAGTGGAAATTCTGTATGGAGAAGATACTTTTATTCCTTGCAGAAATAATGCATCCATTAAAGATAGTTCAGTATTTTTTCACACACTCTAAAATTAAATTTGCTTAACTCAGTAGCTAAAGTGATTTGTATTATAACAAAAGATAAAAAAGGTAATCTTGTTGTTTTATGTCCTCAACAGGTTCCAGTTTGATTTCTAAACCCAAATCTCCTGTTAGCAGTTATGTCATGAACACGTTTTAATTTAGCAAATGCCAGGGATATAAACTCCTAGAATATGCATTACTGTAGAGCATCGCCTTCCACTGGTGTGCCCAACAGATTTCTTCTCTATCTTTAATTGTGCATGAAACACGTGCAGGAGGTGGAGAACCTGTTTGTGATTCTCTCAGCAATTCTGCATCTTGGAGACATTCTCTTCACCACCCTGACAGACGCTGATACGGCGCTGGTGGCGGACCTGCAGCTGCTGGAACAAGGTCAGTGGGACGCGGCCCTGCGGGGCCCTGCAGCAGGGAGCTTGCGGCGAGCCGCCGACAGGTGGAAGCCCATCTCCAGGGAGCCAGCAGCCACTGCCGGGGGAAGCCAGCACCCGATGGACTGGATTTTTAATAAACTATGGATTTTGATGAGACTAAACACAATGCTAGTGTTGCTAATTATCCAATTCGATGTCAAATCGAATGGTGACATATGCCAAAAGAAGTTGTACAGTGCACTTTGAGCAGCTTTCTTTTAAAACACTCATGTGCTACTTGTCAACAGCTGAACAGTTTGCATTGAACTGAATTCCTTTCAAAATCTGTTTCTGAAGAGGGTCTCTCGCTTTCATGCTTTGAAGTTTGCCCTGTTGGTCACTAACAAATCTCCTCAAAGTGGCTTATGGTTAGAGATTGTCAATAAGCAGCATACCTTAACTGTAATAGGAGAGAAAGTCTGCCAAGTGCTGTGGAAAGTCCTGAGTGATCTTAAAGAGGAAAGAAAGCTGTAATGTAATATGCAGACACTCAAACTTCACAAAGTGCTGGTTATAGTAATCTGATTTTGTATGTTCATTAATTCTGATTACTTCTGTGACAGCGCTCTTTCCTGTAATGTATGGGTCCTTTCACTGTTCTAAAAATAACAGCTACCTAAGAAAGTCTGCTATAAAAAATAATTAAATATGCTGTAGAGCATAGATCAGGCTTTCTTTACACTCTCTTTTCATTTCAGTGGCAGGGATGCTGCAGGTTTCACCAGATGAGCTTGCTTCAGCTTTAACAACTGATGTTCAGTATTTTAAAGGTAATCTTTCCAAGCTTACATTCTCATAGATCATGCCTGGTAGCATTTTAATCCTCCTGATTTGAGAATTTTAAAAGCAGGTCATTTTTGTTTTGTATTTCTCATAGTCTTGTAAAATTTCTCTCTGAGGAATATCCAGGATTATCTGCCATGCAATATGTCAGACCAGGCCACTGAATTGGAACTGTCTTTATAACACAGAGCGAAGCAGTTTCACAGTCTGACACAGATGGACTCCTAGCTTGACTGATCTTACAATTATGTAAAGATCACAGATTAGATATTAAAGCTGAGAACTAAAGTCAACAGAAGTGCCCTTAACACTCCACAAATTTTGAAAAAGTTATTTTCAGGAAAATGCTATTTCTCTTTGATACATGTACCTTTTCCATGGAAAAGAAGTTCATGTTTCCAAACTGAAGATCCTGTGAGTGTTAACAGTCTTATTGTAACTAGAATTACTAAAAGCAAGCTTTAGCACATGCTTTATTTCCATTCTCTGCTTTCTCTCTCTCTCTCTTAGGAGACATGATAGTACGGAGACACACTATAGAGATTGCAGAATTTTACCGGGATCTCTTGGCGAAATCTCTGTATGGTCGTTTATTTAGCTTTCTAGTCAACACAATCAACTGCTACCTCCAAAATCAAGATGAGACTGGCAGGTGGGATTACTATTATAAGCTGTTAGCTGTGCCATTGTCTGTGCAGATCCAGATCCATGATAGAAACACAGTGCTATCATTTAATGCATTTTATGATAGCACAACACTGACATTTGAACCTTTAAAATCACTGGTCATTCCTGAAATGTTTCAAATCGCTTCCTCAGTGATGTGTTTGTTTACTTGCTTGCATGGGTGGACATGGTACGTTATGCAGCTACCTATATCGTTCATTAGAATTAGTAGCCTTTGAAGAGTTGACAGTACAGAATGAACAGAACCTTTCAACAAGCAAATATGTGTCTGATGTTTAGCTAGTGCAGAATATTTACAAGCTCTTTCTCCTCATAACTGTGACCTTAGAACAGGTTGTTAAAAACAGAATTTTGCTCAAAGGCATGCATCAGTGGAGCAGTCAAGAAACAGCTGCAGCAAGAAGAAATCTCAGTAGAATCAAAGTAGCAACCTAAGACAGGAGACCTAATTAAATGGTCACATGCATGCAAATTAACAAAGATTCAACATCTCATATGCGCAGATGGACTTTCTAATGAACACCAAGTATAAGCTGTCTTGGCATTATTGATGAATGAAAATCCACAAAAGATACATGTGGGACTTCCAAAATTAAAAAAAAATAAACAAAGGAAAGCCAATTCCAGCAAGGCAAATGAAAGAGAAGGAAAAGCAAGAAAAGAGAAAGAGTAAAATAAGAGAAATGAAGGATCCATGCCTGGGATGAGGAAAGGGTAGCTACTGGGCATGCAGCTACCTCCAAGGGNTCTTCTACAAGGTTATCTAACAGAAAATACTATAATACCTAAGAGACCTTTCTGTACATGAAATCTTTCCCTGGTTACATATAACACCAGAATGCCTATATGCCTGTTGGAGGCAAAAGGAAGGTTTCCCCGTGATACTGAATGGTTTTACTTGCTGTTTCTGACTGTACAGCACCTTGCAATTGCAGGCATGTGGACAATCAAGCTAGAGAAACTTTCTGATCCATGTGTTGATCTGAAATACTGTGTCTACAGCGAGGAAGGACAGTGGCATGGGTCACGTTCAGTTCTTCCCCATGCATTCCTTGTGCAACATGGGCTTAGCTCAGCACTTGTATCCCTCAGACAGCCATCCAGTTCAAGTGTTCCTAATTACGATGAGCTCATTTGTAGTGATGTTGGGGAAGAAATCTAGATCAGCATATTAAAAATCTATTAAAAATACTTGAAATAATTTTTAAACATGTAACTGTGTGATTTTGACATTTGATGTCTCACAACCTCACAATAGGGTGTTGTGTATCTCTGTTGTTCAGTAATGCATCCTATGTTATCTAGGAATCATAGGATCTTAAATTAATGACAGTCAAAGCAGTTTGTATATTTTCACCCTGTACTCTCCTCTGACTGCAATCACATTTGCCTGAGGTGACTTCTACCTTGTGGAAATATTTCTTTGTAAAATTATTTCCACCTCTCTGGTAAACCTCGAAGGCTATGTCATGTTGTAAGCTCTCGTTAAAACACAACAACTGTTTGATGTTGCCAGGAATGAGGAATTTACTGTAGTTTTTTATTATAACTATGCTTGAAAAAGGGGAATTTTTCATTTGGGCCGACTAATGAAAGTTAATAACTCAGGATGTATATTGGGAATGCTGGCAAGACATACTACATTTTAGCAGGCCACATTCAGCCTGAGGTCCATTTCCAAACTGGAAGATAAATAGCTTATTTTAAGTAAAAATGAAGTTGTCTGTCCTTCACTGATATTTCAATGTGTTGTGTTCACCATCTTAAGACAGGAAAACACCTCCCCCCATCTCCACCTTCCTTTTGCCCAGCCTGATCATACTGATTTACCTGTCATAGTAAATGAAGGCATAGTGCAGTTTAAGATGCAGTTTGGATTAATGCAAGTCATTGCACGAATCTGTGATTTGTGGCCAATGTATATTTCATATACATCTGCTCAAATCTAGCAGTTAGCAGCTTATATCTCCAGACTGATGCAGTTTTAATAAATCTGTGCTTAGAGATCCACAAAAGAGACCAACTAATGTGGCTAAATAAGGCTGATAGATTTCAGGCCACAGTTTGTTGGAGAGTTGCACAGTTACTATTCACCTGATGGGATAAAACCTTCATCACAAATCTGGATTAATGTTTCTAGCTCTGTTCTCTTTGTTGTTGTTGTTGTTGTGAGGCAGCTGAACTCTACTTTCATTCCACTTCCATGAGAACTTACAAAAATTAGATTAATTGGCTTAGTAGCTCAGAGAAACATCTGACCTTGACATTTTTGAGGAAACTGTTTATATGTTTTTAACTTTTATGGTGAAGCTACTAGGTTTTGGTCATTAATATTTACTTATATTTACTATGAAACAGCTTGTAGCTGGTTTCGGGCAAAGTATATGTGATGATTGCCATTAGATCTGAGGGAAGTGGAGAAGATGCCGTGAAAAGCTGCTCTAGAGGTACAGAGATAAAAAGTGTTGCCATAATCCAACAAATGCATTACTTTATAATGCCATCAAATAAATACATAGCAAGAGTTTTAATGATAGTGTAAAGTGAGATAATACACCTTCAGAAATGTTGTTTGCCTTCACGAGAAGTTACTTTTGACTTTGTCAGGTTAGAACTAATTTATAACCCTTGATACTAGTTTGAACTGGTTACAAAGTACTTTGAGGCTGATTACTTTATTCATCTTCCTTGATATTGTTTCAAAGAAATCCACTGGGG
>VXAV01001113.1:41125-52918 GCA_013399715.1 Alectura lathami
TGAGTAATACTGTGGGTCATTACATCAGAAACTAGTGAACTGCATTCCTTTGCAGATAGAATGGTGGTGAGGGAATTACAGAGTTCATTTTCATATGGACTACGTAATGTGGTTAACACATCAGATTCCTGAGCCAGTATCAGCAAAGAGAAGCAGTGTGTATCTCCACATGGCACGATGTAGTCATGTGGACACACATGCCCCAAACAGCCTGCACTCAGGAGCTGTGCAGCAGCCTAGCCTAGCTCAGTATCCTGCGTGGGCTCATTAACTCTGTGATAAACAGGCTTGTTAGCCCAGATAGGGTCCTCATGCAAAGCATTGCATCATGTCTGCAAACATGCTCAGTGTCACGGCCTGTGACTGCAGAATGTTAACAGTAAATGGGCCTAACAGCTAAACAGTGGAGGAGCCGTAAGATTGACTTTTTCATTACTTTTAATGTAATTTAAAATGGCATTACAAAAGTAATTCGATGGAAATTAACCTTTGGTTTGAAATTAGTGTAAAACGAGGCATTCTGTTTACCTTCTTTCTTGAAAAAAAAAAACATTACAACTATTTTCATGAATGAGTAAAACCCCCTGATTGCTGCAATCTGTGGACATTCCAAATTCTTTCTGGTACTTCAAGTCAGTTGGTGAGCAATATGATACTAAATCATATGTCGATTTAAGCAATATATTTAAATAGTCTGTTTGAAGACAATTCAGGAAGAGGGAGCTGGATAAGCAAGGTGAATAGCAAGATCACTCCAGTGAGCATGTTGGAATGACAAGTGAAAGGCAGAGAATTGGTCTAGTAATGGTTAATAAACACACATAGGTCAATAGATGTGAAAGAGCTAGAAAAGTAAGGTTAATTATGTCTACATCAAGAACCTGGTAACTTCTGCATGCAAAATGACTGATGGCCTGCAAGGGGAAAAGTTTTACAGATAATTACAAAAAAGAAGCCACTAGAAGCTGAAAGCAGTGTTATTTAAGTGTTAGTTTTTCTTGTGCTTGGTGTGCATTGGTAAGCCTTCATTATAGGGAACATGTATGTGTGATAACATTGTATGTCAAATATAATAGCAAAATAAGACATGTAATTCCTTCTGAAATAACTTTAGTAAATGACTCTGTGGAAAAAACAATAGTCAGTGGAGTTGTGATTTCTGGTATGAAACTCTTACCAACACAGATTTGAGAACAGAGGGCAGTATTTTTAGAAGCTGCGGCCTGAGGGAATCGTTGCTCAATAAAGACTGAGAGCTTTTGAATTACCAGGACTCAGTGAGTTACTGGCCATCACCTTGGCTGTGGTAAATGACTACACTTTGAGCTCAGTTACAATTTACAGTCACTTCTTAGCAGTGATCATTAGCTTAGGAACAGCATTTTCCCAGAGCAGCTGTATAGCTGCTTTGTGTACAGCTGTGTTGGAACATGGTTTGGCCAGAATCTCTTGGCCAAACCTGAACACAAAAAGGAAGCATGCAGAGGTTGGAAGCAAGGATGTGTAACCTAAGAGGAACACTGAGACTTTGTCCCAGTGTCCAGGGATGAAGTTTGGAAAACTAAAGCCCAAATGGAATTGAATCTGGCCACAGATGTTAAAAACAACAGGAAAGGCTTCTCTAAGCATGTATGTGACAAAAGGAACATTATGGATAATACAGGTCCATTTCTGCATGAGATGGAGAACCTCATTACACGATACTTGGAAAAGGCTGACCTACAGAACACGTTGTTTTCTTCAGTCTTTACTAGCATGATTGACCTTCAGGAAGCACTTCTGTGCTGTGCAGGTCACTGAGCATTGGAAGGGGTTGCCCAGAGAGGTTGTGGGGTCTCCCTCCTTGGAGATATTCAAAGGCCATCTGAATCTTGTGCTGAGCAACCTGCTGGCCTTTGTTGAGCAGGAAGGTTGGACCAGATGACTTCCAAATGTCCCTTTCAGCTTAAACCATTCTGTGATTCTCTGATCAGATATGAGCATGGATTTGTCTATCCTACAAATGGTGTTTATTGCGTGATCATTTCAGGAAATATGCGTGCTCTACCAAAAATAGCAGTGTCAATTTTCTGTTGTAGTTTTCAATGTTTTCTTAGGGTCCTTGTTTGAGAGGATCCGTATTTGTTTACAGTTTAATTTGTACTTCTTTAAAGGCAGAAAATGTCTGCTGCTCTTCTGATAATGTTTTAAGCTAGGTTAGATCTTATCCATGGTCGTTCACAACACAACTCCAAATAGTGCAGGCAAGGAATGCTGCAAATGAATAGAAGCAATAAGCAGGAGGGAAGGTGGATGAAGTTGCCTTGCACCATTTCCCCTAATTGTTTCTAAGATAAGTTTATTAAATAAGAAGAACCAGACTTTAGAAAGGGTAGCACTTTCTTTCCCCTGTGTCAGTTAAGAGTAATGGAGGTCTGTAGTTGCAGAAGGATCATAAAGAAAAATAGTGCAGTTAAGTAAAATGGACTCCAGTAGAGTCTTTCCTCTCTGATGTCTAAGTCAAGTGGTAAACTGGAAAAATATTTAGCTCTTGCTAAGTAATGTATTTAGCTCTTGCATGGTATTTTGCCTCTGTAGACCTCTTATGCTTTGCAGAAGAAAGTATATATAGTAACCTCCTTTTTATAGGAAATACAAGTGATTTATCTGAGTCAGGACTGCAGGTCACTGAAACAGTCAAGTGTCCCTTGATTCTCATTCAGGTCTATGCCCATTAAGGTGTGTGCAGCACTATCTGTGTGATGCAGTAGAGTGCTGGGAGATGGATCCCGTGGCAGCTTGGAGCTGCACTTCTCTTACCATAGGAGTCAGCTGACTCCGAGAGCACAGAGCATTGCCTGCTCCACTCAGGAGTTTGCTTCAGAGTCACTGCAGTGAAGCAAAAGGCCTTGTACAACCCAGCTGTGTTCACAGGAATTTTTACCTTCATTTATTATTAAGTTTAGTGAGTCTTCTGAGTTATTTCTTTAGTTAACTTTGCTGAGACTTTGTTTGAGTTTGTCGTGTTATGTTCCCTAGCCAAAACAGTCGTAATGAAATATTTTTAAAAAATTACTTTTCCTCATCCATGAGTCTTTTTCTAGCTATCTAAATGTAAGCTCATGTTGCCTATTACATAAATAGATGGACATGAATAGATAAAAGTTACATGAATTAACTTTTCTACAATCAATACAGTCTCCGTGATAGGAGTTGAGAGGTCATGTACACAAGAGTCTGTAATCAGGCTGTCAGAAAGACATTCCAATATCTAATTTTATGCAGAAGAATAAATCTTTGGTTTTACCTGTGAGAGACATGTCTGGAAGCTTGCACTGCCATGATGCCTCTGGGGCAGGGACTGGGTCCATGGACAGGGTGTGGGGCCCAGAGAAGGCTGAGCAGGGCCATAAAAATCAGGATGTCATGGGCACTACAACCTTATGCTATCATTTGTTCCTTGATCCAGTTTCTGAGAATCTTTCACTCAGTGTGGCTTTTGTCATGGCATACCCTTGTTCCCTGTCAATCTTTTTGTCTTTTTTTCATTCTGTGCATGTTTTTTTTTTTTTTTTTTAATTTGGGCAGGATGCTGTGATCTGTCCAGTGTTCCAGCAAGCAAAAAGTGTTACTCAGCTGTAAAGTTGGTTATGTCAGAATACTCACCATGTACCTGACATTCTTTTTATTTTATTTTTTTTCTTTATTCTTTTACAGTAAGCATTTTGTGGCTGAAAATAAAATCCTTTATCTAAAATTTAGACTTCCAGACATATTCAGTTTGTTATTGGTGAAATGCTGAATGTTGCACAAGGTCTTTTATTAACTGGTATCTCGCTTTTCAACTGCAGCACCATTTTATATCCTACAGCATTACTGGCCAGCAGTATGAGGGAAAAAGTCACGTGGAACTATTTCAATACCTTTAATTCCAGACTGATTCAAGGAAAACCTGTTATTACCATGTTTGTTTCCTTATTTGTTTAATGTTCTTACGTGTTCAAAGTCAGGTGGATGGATATTCCACTTTGCACTGAAATTGTATCTTTCATGCATTATGAGGTAGAAAATGGTAGGGCAAGGGGGAATGGGCTAAAACTGAAAGAGGGGAGGTTTAGGTTGGACATCAGGAAGAAATTCTTCCCTGAGAGAGTGGTGAGGCGCTGGCACAGGCTGCCCAGAGAAGTTGTGGCTGCCCCATCCCTGGCTGTGTTCAAGCCCAGGCTGGATGAGTTCCTGGGCAGTTTGATGTAGTGAGCTAGTGGCTGGCAGCCCTGTCCACAGCAGGGGGGTTGGAACTAGATGATCTCTGAGGTCCCTTCCAACCCAAGCCATTCTGTGATTCTATGAAAGGTCTTTGCAGACTCTCCCTCGTGGAAGGATTTTCAGGTGGCAGCTACCCATAATACAACTTAAATATAGCACTGTGTTCTATTTTACTTTGTTTGGGGAACACATAGTGGCAACTGACCACAAAACAACATAAATTCCCTCTGAAATAAAATTCTTCTGATAGAGAGGCAGAAGGACTACAGATTTGTGTTGAATCATAGAATCGTAGAATCATAGAATGGCCTGGGTTGGAAGCTGCACAGAACACAAGAAGTCTGTATTAGATCCTATTGCCCCTAAAAGGTGAAGGAGGAAATGTAATAGTTTCTGGTGTTTTTATACATTCATTAAAAATATTCTGATTGGTACTCTTCATAAAAGATATGGAAGTGTAGTAACTGTTACTCACAGTAGTAAAAGGGAAAAGAGTGTGTATATTATTTTCCCTTTGAGTAGCAGATACAAGTGGGAACAGTAATCAAGATACTTCTGAGAAATGAGTGATTACCTACCTCAGGTCTAAAAATATATTCTGAATCCAACGTCAGGAAGCAGAAGATGATTTGGCCTTCCATTATCCTGGAATCATATTGTTGAGAAAAGCTAGAGCATTGTACCTCTGTCATCTTGGCCCATAACATACAGCCTGATAGGCGGGTTGGTATTGAATCACAGAATCATAGAACCATTTGAGTTGGAAGGGACCTTTAAAGGCCATCTAGTCCAACTCCGCTGCAATGAACAAGGCTAATCTACAGCTAGATTAGGTGTAAGCTTCACTCAGTGCTTTGAATATACATCCCTTGAGAGAGCTAATCCTTCTTCATGAGCAAAGGATGTAAATGAGCTTTGCAGAAGGTGACATCCATCGCTCCCTCACTGACTGACAGTTACAAAGGTTTCACCCACCTCCCTTTTTATTTTGGCTATGCTTTTGCAATAGTATTTTCTATACAGTGAGGAGCAAGGTAATAGGACTTTCTCCTTAACGATAGATGCTTTTCTGTCTTTGGAGTAAAATACAAATTAGATTTCCCACCTAAAACTGAATTTTGAGTATACTTAATAGCACTAACTGGTCAAATGTGGTAAAAGAAGAGAGGTGAAGCTAATACTGTTTAATGCTACTACTATCAGTTTTATCAAATGGCACTGTGTTTTTTTTTTTCCCAAATACTACAACTTGGATGCTACTTCAAGTTCCATTTTTTAAAATACTTGAACCTGGTATTTTTATTTGTGTTCTAGTAACATTCTAGGTATACTTTTTAATGAAGACTCTGACACATAAACAGTGTTTTTATCTTCACCTAGACATGACAGTGAGTTAGGATTAGAAAGGAAGGTGGAAAGGAAGATTTCTTACAGAAGAGACATACAATGGAGACAATAAGAGGCGTGCAAATAATAGTTTACCATGTTTAATGACAAGAAGCACCATAGGTAATGTTAGTAACTCTGCAAAGTTAAGCAAACATACAATGCTTAGATGTATTCCCACAACACCTGTTTTAGGTAAAAAAAATAATTACTACTACGTTCCCATCTAGTTTGCATGGGTGAAATTAAATACATGTGGTTTTCTGAACTTGCCATAAAACCTGAACTTCTGAACTTGACAGAAAATGTGCCATTGTTTTATAAACTTCATAAGGCAGAGCAAAAGAAGATTTCATTTTCATCGGATTTCTACATTTCTGCTGCTTTAATTATTACAGCATCCTGTCTCGAGTATTTAATTTAAAACCTCCAGTTTATCACCTTTTCCCAGCATGTTGTATAAAACACTGAAATGGGGAAAGATATGATCAAAGTGCCTTGCTTTTCAGCAGCCCCTGGCTGGTCTCCTGGTGCTCATTTTGTAGAGCTGCTGCTCATAACCACTGCTAGACAGAGGAACTTTCGAGTAGCTTGCAGTTTGTATAAGAACTTCAGCTTGTTGGCATCACCTTACTGTCATGGCCAGTCTACTGATTTGAATAACAGTGTTGCTTGTGTTACTAAAAAGCACACCAATGTATGCCATCATATACCGATCAGTAAAATTTGTTCTTTTTTCTCCTTTAACAGCCCAGTGTGTTATGTGTGAATGTTTTAACAAAATAATATGCCTTTCACTTTTGACAGTTGAAATCAATGTTATTTATCAGACCTTTTTAAGATTTGATTAAGTCATTCTTACTCTTTATCTCAATTTGTATAGTTTAATAATTCTGCTGCACAGTCTGTTTGTCAAGTACCGTTATTGTTTTGTGTGTTATAAGCGAATTGCACAAGATAAAAAGTAAACTTGAGTTCATAGTGATTTTGTCCACTTCTCTCATGGTAAAATACACCTGTGTGAAGTGAAATAACATGGTTCTCTAAAGAACTCATTTGCCAATATAGGTATATGCAGCATGTGTCATGTCAAGGCATACATATTTACATATCCTGTCAAGTATAAGTTCGTAATATTATGTATATTATGTATACTCTCTAAAATAATGTTGAGAAGCTTCTGAAGAGATTTTGGAATTAAAATTGAAATTTGGGAAGTGGTCAGCAGAACGTATATTTGCCTGCCACAAAGTTAAAAAAGCTGTCTTCTTCCATAAAATAATGAAATAGTATAAGTCAATTTTATACATTGTTAACAAAATAAGATAAAAGCCTAAGTTTTTATAAATTTGGCAGTGGTTTTATTCAAAGCTGTCTTTTGTTCTGTTTGTACATTAGTAAAGACATTTGGTTATAAACATGTGCTTTGTTTTATTTCTTCCTACAGTTATTCACACTAGCCTACTTCATTGTAGAGCAAGTACAAGCTGACTATACTAGCATGAGGTGTTAATGGAAAATTCAGGCAACTATTACACTTTACTTGGATTCTTTTCCCTTACCTGGATTTTAAGCCATGTACACTTATGGTTGATCTAAATATTTTATATTTTTTAATATAACTTGCTGGTGGAATTACTTTTATACTCTTTGTTCATGGAAGATATAGTTTGTGGCCAAATAAATATGTGACTAATTTGATGTGAAAAGAGACTTTGTGCAGTCATTCCTTGCATGATTCTTCATATAAAGGATTCTTCCAACCCTCAGAAAGTTTCTGTTTTCTTAATTTTTAGTGATAGTTAATACACCATTGGAGGAGATTTTGGAATTTGCCACCAAAATTTCCATTTTAATAAAACAGTTTAAGATTTATTCAGCAATGTTATTAAATGTTTACTTTCTTTGAAGATTATGAACTTTGAATAAAATATGAAAGATCCGAGAATAAGCTGATTCAACGCTCACCTGTTTTAGATTGAAAACTGGATTCCTATTAAACTATTTATTTTACAAAAGTGGCACTACAACTCTTAAAAGGCAATCAAAGAAAATATTTGAGAGGTTTTTATATTATTTATCTCTGCAGACTTTGAACTTCTCTGTTGAAGACTGTCTACTTGCCATCTTTCCCTTGTAAATGGACATGCCCTTATAAAATGGAGAGAGACATCTAGTAAAATATTCCTTGGTGCTTTATATGATATATTTGGGCAAAACACAATGAGTTCTTCAGAAAATGATCTTATGTACGGAAGAAGAGTTTGAACATGTTTGTTAATACTAAACCAGCTATGTAATCAGGATCTTAACCAAATATGTCGATATTTTTTCCAAAGCATATTGCATCTGTGTGTAGTCTTCCTGGATATAAACTGCAGAAGAATATTGAGTGTAACAATTTATAAAGTTACCCTTCCTCAGTCAATGGAATTAGAGTAAATTTGCACTGTTTGATAAGGCTGGTATTTGATAATTCTTATGTGGAATTCATGATGATCTATGCAGACAGAAAACTGTTTATTCCCAGTTTAATACTAATAGCTGTTAAAAGGTAAATTTCCCTAGGGTCTTCCTAATCTGCAGTCTACAGAGAGATAACATGTTGTGGAATGACAATTCATCAAATTCAATATTAGATGTGCAGTAAACCCTGCACTGATGAATTACCCAGTAAACTTCTAATCCTCGTGTTTTCTTTGTTTTGCATTAGCTGTGTGTCAATATGACCAATGAGAAGATACACCAGTATATCAATGAAGTGCTTTTCCTACAAGAGCAAGCTGAATGTGTACAAGAGGGAGTTACCATGGAAACGGTGTATTCTCCTGGAAACCATACTGCAGCCTTGGATTTTTTCTTTCAGGTAGTTTTCAGATCCACTTTACATCATATGTAATTATACACATGCTCCGCATCTTAGACTAATACAATGTTTTGCTTGCATTTTCTGATTTATGAATTTGTAGAGAAAGTTATGGGTCCAAGGAAGCCATAGAGAGGGTCATCATAACTGCTCTTACAGCTTGAGGGCTAGCAGAGCTTTGTAAGAGTCTAAGGTTGAAGAAGATGTGCCAGAAAGTCATTGCCCTTACTGTTTCATATGTAGCATCTGCATATCATGCCATGTCCTGGATGCAGCTGTAATACTGACCAATCTCTGTTGTAAAGCTTGGCAGTTTCTTTTGTGCCCGGGGCTGGTTTCTGGAGTAAAATTTCTAAGAAGAACATAGCCCAGTCAGTTTCCTACTAAGTTAGCAATAATTATCATTTTTGGCTAATGAAATATTATTCCCAGTGTTTATTATGGAGTTATCTTCTGTGCATAGGCTTGGAGACTTAGCATAGTATTTATACTGTTTTTCCCTTTTCTTTCTGTAAGATGTGATAACTGGCTGTAGACTTCCCTGTTCATTGCAGGGGAGTTGGACTAGATGACCTTCAAAGGTCCCTTCTAACTCAAATGATACTATGATTCTATAATTCTGTTTCTCTCTGCTATATTACAAGCTGTGTTACTTCACAATGAACAACTGGAATTCTATTGCATAAAGCCAAAAAAGTCTATTTTTCATTTCAGAAACCATCGGGCTTTTTGTCAATGCTAGATGAAGAAAGCCAGTCTAGTTGGTCAATGGAACAGAGTCTTTCTAAACGCATTCAGTCTTACCTGGATACATCAGACACAAACACAGTGTATTCCTCCACAAAAGATGGAAATGGCAACCTTGCACCAAAGGATCAGGGCTCCACCTTCACTGTTATGCATTATGCTGGGAGGGTAAGTTGTCTGAAGGATTGGTTACACACAGTTAACGAGAAAGAGTAAATTCTGCAAGGCGTGTCCAATATCTGGCTGCAAATAACAATTTACTTTCTAATGATGGATTTTCAGACGACAGCCTAGTATCTCAATGCAGTATGTGAATAGAATTGCTATGTGTACCCTATGGTGTTTTCTGGTAATCATCTAGAATAGGTATATGTTGAGCAGTGCTTTTGTAGTTGGATTCAGTCTACATAATTCTGGCTCCTAAACTGGATCTTAATTGTAAGCAGTTCATGAAGAAGAGGGGCGATTCAGATATCTCTGCCTAAATGTTTAATGTCCTTTTAGTTGGCTGCCATTTTGCTTTCCGAAGTTGTTCCAGAACAGTATAGGTTCCCTGTAGAGCCTGTGTCATAGTTGTCGATACCATGGATACCAGCATGAATCTTGTCAAAAAATCCCTACATTTCTTGTTGGCAATAATAACTAAAATACCTTTTTTTTTTTTTTTTTTTTTCTTCCCTATGAAATCTCAGAACATGCTGTGTCTCTAAATCTGGCCGTAAACCAGGATGAAAGTTTTGCATTTCCTCCAATGTTCTTGGGAAAAAACATAATCAATTTTATTGAATAGGCCTCTCACCATTTTCTTTCCAATACTCCCTCATTTTCATATTCCCTCCACAGTGACTTGCAGCCAAAATCAAGCAAAATGGGTATGTGTTTAAATGGATAATCAGTTTTTTATTGTAATCTGACAGATTGGCCCTTCTCTAATTAGTGTGACATGCTTCTCTCTGTTCAAAGTATGGTATTTGAAATGAACTAATGAGTGTAGGTGATATGGGCCTAATAAATTGGGGTTCTCACTTATCTCTTTTCAAAAATTTCCAATGAAATCAAGTGAGAACATGGAGTGAAAGCTGCAGAGAACAGTCCTTACATCTGAACAAATTGTTCTGTGTCCTTTCACACTTTCCGGGTCTTAAACAGTAATCTGTCTATGAGCTATCTCTGCTGGTGGCATCCCAAAAAAGCTTTGTGCCTGGCAAGATGAGAATTTGTGTTCAGCTAGTGTGCCTAGGATCCACAGCATTGTGATCACATGCACTGTGTTGTTTATAAATACAAATGGACTTGTTACTGGGGGATGACTTTACATAGTAAGTGACATTAAAATCCTGACATCTCAGGAAAGCCTGCTGTCAGGCAGAACCTGGCTTTTTGGTAATGTAGTGTGACCTGTACCTAGTCACTTCAGAAGCCACATGGACACTGCAGGTACTTCAGCATACCCAGACAGCTGACACCTATGTGCCTAAGCAAGAGACAGAAGAGATGAGTTCAATGAGCAAGAAACTGGGCAATTATGATAAAGTCTTTTGATTATAATGCAAATTATAATGCTAAAACAAAAGTAACATCTTTGCTGCTCCTTACTGTGAAAGGTAATTAGAGCAACCTTCTCTTCATGTGATTTTCCATGTAGCAAATGCAGGGCTTTTATCTAGTATGCTGCTAAAATGCCAGTTTAGATTCAGAAGCGAGCTCTTTTTGCTTGCTAGGATAAGAACAGA
The DNA here is from genome assembly GCA_013399715.1 of Alectura lathami. Taxonomy (NCBI): domain Eukaryota; kingdom Metazoa; phylum Chordata; class Aves; order Galliformes; family Megapodiidae; genus Alectura; species Alectura lathami. The sequence continues at coordinate 52,103 of VXAV01001113.1, forward strand.
AGAAAAATAGCTCTAATCTGTGTTACTGAAGCTACTCCACTGGATAACACTTTCTGCTATGACGAATATTTCAGGTGGAACAGATTTATGCTATTGAACACTCAGTCAGCTATTGGCAGTGGGTACTCTTTGGGAGATAAGTTCAAGACTTGCCTCCAAGTTACTGAAAAAAGACTTTCTGGCTCTGTCACATCTCAAGGAAACATTATGTCCCTGAGCTGTCCAGAGCAGATGAGAAATTGGGCTGTGCATGCTTAGGCTTCTTTGACCAGATTAGGGTCCTTTGCAGCAATATATAGAAATATATATAGAAAGGTTTATTTTGTGGCTCTCACTTGGCATCAGAAATGAAGTAGATGGAAGTGCTGGACGGTGTTCTGATGCTGGCAGACTTGTCCTTGCCCGGTGATAGAAACGTGGTCATTATGGAAAGGATAATGAGTATTTGGGCAGTGCTTAAATTCTTAACCTAAATACTCTGAATAGCTCCCTGGAGGCTGATGAAGCCCTCTATTTAGGCATAAATTATTTGCCAAAGGTAAGTGGCAGCCCTAAAAAGCTTCCACACACCAGAAAACTGATATGGAAGCAGCAGCAAAGCAGCTGTATTAAAATTAGAATCACAACTGCAAGCACACTCCTTCAAAATTAAGAGTTTGACTTGTTCTCTGAAGAAGGACTCAGTAGTAACATTTGTTAAGACTGAAATTTCACATGCCTTGTTCTGAAACTTAAACCATGAGCAGAGTACACTTTTCGTTTATCCTTGCATGGTTGTTCCCTTTTTTTTTTTTTTTTTTTTTTTTTTATACCTTT
>VXAV01001113.1:95837-111100 GCA_013399715.1 Alectura lathami
GTATTTTTATGCTCTGAGGGTCCTAATTATTCTAATTTGAGTAAGTGAGAATTATTGTAGATCTACATAAATGAGGAGTGAGTTCATAACACAGTCCTAGTGCCCGTGCAGTATAGTTGACACCAAGCACTAAAGGCCCAGGAGACGACAATTTCATTTTGTAGTTTTTGAGCTTATGTTTTTTTTTTTTTTCTTTCTTTCCTGTTTTATTGAAAACAAAAGCTTTCAAATGAAGGAACAATTTTTGATTTTTAAGCTTTTTGAAATTTTTCATTCTTGTAAGCAGAGAACTCTAATAATGTATACATGTATACATTATACAATGTATACATGTATACAATGTATACTCTAATAATGAAGACGTATTCATTACCTTCTTGACAGCAACATTATGAATTCAGTCACAGTAGGGTGTATATCCACTGAATTCTCATAAAATTGTCAACAAAAAACTGTGCTATTAATTTCTTTTTCAACTAAATTGGGTAAGTGCATTAATGTTTCAGGTTTTTAAGAAGTCAGATTTCTTTTAGAATGTAATTCAAGCGACTGAAAATGGCATGGTTGGCTATGATTATAAAAAATGTAAGCTTTCAGTGTTGTCCATTATAAGTAATACCAAAGTCTATGAACTCGAATCTTTCCAAAAACAGTAAATTTTGGGTAACAGTAATATTAGTGCGTTAACATTACCGTTTCTCATATGGTATTGTTCAGGCATAGACCATCCCTAAAAAACCTACCTATTTCCTGTTTACTTTACTTATGAAGAACTTTCAGTTGACCAAAATGGGGGTAAACATACTAAGGAAAAATGTAATTTGACCTGGTTTTGTTGCATGCTTACGTGTAAGCTGAGCTACTGAAAATCAGCAATATTTCAGGTACCAGGCAAATAATTGTAAAGTGTGTTCTTCTCTGTGAGGTACACAACACTTATTCTAGACTTAGAAAGAAACAGCACCTTGGCAAACCTGAAAACAGACAAACAAAGCATGGTTTGTTGGTATATCTCTTCCTCCATAGTGCTCCAAAAATATTAATAACACTGGATCCTGGTAGATTGATTTGGTGCCGAAGTCATCATGACCACAGAAGTCACTCTGCTTTGTGTTGCTGATCAGCTGGGTACTTCTGAAAATTCAGGGGACTAGGTGGTATTTAGATTGGGTAGAAACTGTTGTAGTTCATATACATACCTAGGAAAGTAGCACAGAAAGCTATTACAAGAGGCATACCAAAACATAAGGCTGACAAAGATTGTTAAAAAAATAGGCCTAATAGACATGAAAGGCTGATGCAATGAAGACGAAAGTTTTAAGCTGAAAAATGCAGATGGTGTGACAGAAAGATTGCAGAAAATTGCATTAATTGGTTTTGCTGAAAGGAAATGAGCAAAAAAAGTCTTTAGATCTCAGTAAAAGATCTTGTATTGGTTTGTTTGTTTTCTGGGTTTAGGTACACCAAAATATCTAAAATACTGTTTTAAGATGATCATATCCAAACAATCTTTTAATTTCCATTGCATTCAATGCAACAATTGTTTACTCAGGGTTTTATTTTGAAACCAATATCTTTAGAGCTTTTATTTTTAAATATATGTTTCTCCATTGTGCATCATACATCCAAGTTTCCAGTTGTAATGCAAACAAAAATAACTTCCAGTGGAAGTAAACATTTTTAGTTATGATAGCTTAAATTTGTGAATGAATTTGCTGTCCTACTTTGTTCTAAGCTCTGGCAGTAGAAAACAATTTCATTTTTGTATGTTGTTTGTATGCAGCACATTTCTTTTGTTCTTTGTATAAGATATTGTCATAGGAATTTGATGAACTTATGTTTACTGCAAAACACACAGTGATATTAAGCTATTCACTAATTAATTAGTTGTCTTTCATTGGTCCATTATTTTTTCTTTTGCTATGGTAGTTGTGAGAGGCTTTCTAGCTCGGCAGCGTGTGCTACAGAAGATGAGCATCAAACAGCAAGAGATCACCTCAGTCAAAAGCTTCTTGCAGAATGTTGAGGATATGGGGCTGAAAACATATGATGCCTTGGTCATTCAAAATGCTTCTGACATTGCTCGGGAAAATGACCGGCTCCGAAATGAGATGAATGCTGCTTACCACAGGGAAAAGCTAGAGGCTAGAAACAGACCAGAAGATGTCTACAGAAGGTAAGACGAGAAAATACCTTCTGTGCTGGATAGTGAGGAATTCAAGCATTTCTTCAGTTTTAGTGATGTTCTTCCCTTCTTACAAAGTCACAGAAATGACTTGAGGAATTGCAAGAGCATTTTCAAGTATATACTCCAACTGAATCAGTGTTAGACACTTTTTACTTTGTGGCAGGTAATTAAGTCCAGAAATGTAAGAACACTGATAATATCCTATTCAGGGGAGACTGAGCTTTACAAGAACTTATTCAAGCCTCTGAGTCCTTTATTTTTTACAGAAATATTTTTTAATTTGAAGATAAATGGATTGCAGTTGAAGTTTCATCAAACCAACCAAGCAAAAGAAAAACTCATCTAACTAAAAATTCCAACATTGGGAAATTGCCAAGGTAATGAAAAACAGCTAGGAAGGCATAGAATAGAATGAAATGCAGACCAAGAAATCCTGATTATACATCGAACTAGATAAATTGTGAAGAGGATTCTTTCTTCTTATTTAAAAATAGATGAAAGGTTTTTTTTTTGTTTAGCTCCCATCAGAGTTTTCAGGAGTACCTGTTTTACAACTCCAGCGAACATCAGAGAGCCTTTCCCTAGGAAGGGAGTCCCAGATCTTTTTCTCTCAGACACCTGAATGGGCAAAGGTAGCATTTGCAGTTAATAGCAGATATGTGTCTATAGCAGGAAAGCATCTATGGCTTGCTTGGGCATACAAATATTTATTTTTCCATAGGAACTTAATTCTCATCTGGAACAACTGCCTTTGCTTTTCATTGCTTTTGTCAGTGACTTTTATTAAAGTGAAAATGGCAGTGCATCTGGTTAATTAGCTTCAAATATCCCAGTGATTACATATTGGAGGAAATGCCTTTGTAGGAAAGACTGTAATTAAACATTACAGTGAAAACAAATTATCCACTGAGCACCACACTTTCATCTTTAGCTGTTTCATTTACTACATGGGCAGCTGGCTATATCCTGTGCATGAGTTCCAGCCCTGCTGGTGATCTGCCATGCAGAAATACCAATTTAAAAAAAAAAAAAAAATGCTTGGCAGATTGTTTGTAAAATGATGCTATGGACATCTATCTGATAGATTTCTACTCTAAGTTAAAAGATTTTCAGCATTTTGATTTTTGGAGGAGCAACATGTTTGAAAAAATTTTGTTAAAAATCTGTTTGTTGGAAGCAGCTGATAAACATTTCTCGATACGTATTGAAATAACAGAAAAATAATTGGAATACGTAAAAGACCAAAACTGTGATTGAAGTTACTGAGTGCAATGTCACAATTAATATCTTTAAAAGGATAACTGTCAAATAAGCTTCAACAGGAGGGTATGTAGATACCTAGGTGGAATAGTTCAGGCAGCCAGTGTAGCTGGTTAAAAAGGTCATTAATATTTTTAAGATTTGCATTATCTAAATAGAATTTATTGTTGTCCTTTTAGAAAATAATGATAAAGGCTCAGCATTTGCTGCCTCAGTAACTTTCCATTAAAATGGATTTCCCAGAAATTATCATTCAGATTGGAAACCCAGCTTTTGATTGTGTGCAACAATCAAAGTGTGAACAATTCATTCAGGGAGCGTCTGATCCACAATATGAAACTGCTTAAGGAGAGCTGTATCTGTGTGAAAAAGGGCCAGTGTCCCAATTTATCATGAAACAGGAAATGGAGGAAAGCTAGCAGCTTGATCTGGATTTGTTTGTCAGAAGATTACTGCACACATCCCCTCGGCACAGCGGGGGAAGCGGGAGGCTGTTTACCAAGAAGCTGTTGTTACGTTTGCATGAACAGGTTCATTGTTACCACTTGAATAATGCATCTGGGCCCCTCCGTGTTTCCAGAGCTGAAGACAAGGGTGGGAAGCTCTCTGAGGACAGCTTTGCGGCCTGCCGGACGCCGAAGCACTTTCACTCCAGCTCCGTGCCCATCCCCATGGCGGTGGACGGCTTGGTGCATGCTGCGGCCGGGTCATCCATCAGGTCGCCCTCCCTGCACTCTGTGTTCAGCATGGAGGAGGGCAGCAGCCTACCGTCACCACGGAAACAGCCTCCTCCCAAACCAAAGCGGGACCCCAACACGCGGCTGAGTGCTTCCTACGAGGCTGTCAGCGCCTGCTTGTCGGCGGCTTCTAAGGAGGCCGCACATGAAGGTCAGGCAGAAAGGGGGAAAGCCTCACAAAAGTTCCTCTGGGTTATTGATTTATTCTCTCTGCTTTGATCCTTCTAACCATGGCCAACGGCCTTTGAAAAGCCCCGCCTCTGTAAAATGTTTCAGTGGCAGTAAAGAAAGTCAATTTATCATTTGCTCCCAAATCAGCACATAACTGCTCACGTGTTCTAATGGCCTCGTTTGTCAACAGCCTTAAGCCTGTTTGCAGAATTCCCTCTGGAGGCAAATGATCTTTGTCAGCTCCAGCTATTCTACCCCACTGACCGTTTTCTTTCAAATTTTAAGCTGTGTGCTAGATTATCTTGCATTGCTAAAACAGAACGCTCAAGTCTTGAATTTCACTGAGTTAAACATTAAACTTTCTCTTTTTCTCTGTGTTCATTCAAATACCTAGTGCATTCGGTAGTGTATGTTTCTGCCACAAGTTGCTTACAGTGATTTTTTTTTGGAATGAAAGTTCTATGAAAGTCCCAAAGTGTTGCAGTGCATTACTGTGCCCTAATTCCAGGTTTGAGTTCAATTGTTCTATCCTCCTACGCCCTTGAAATGAATGAGTAGAAGATGAAGAGGAGGGATGCATTCTGCTTTTCCTTGATAAGCCTAACTTGTCATGTTTTGCGTAAAGGATCCTCTAAACTTATCAGGGAAAATTCTTCAGGCTGGGTTTAAAGCTATGTGTAACCATTCTGTAAGATTGCACAATGGCTGCAGAGCTTTGCAGCTCCCTCTTGCAAAATAGTTACTCATGCACAGTTTATCAGATGCAAGTCCATTTTCCTAACGTCTTCCTTGGTCATTCAAACTCCTCATAAAGTGAGGTGAACACTCATGTGTGTCCAATGTAGTGCTTTTAACTAGTTCAGTGTGGATTAAGGAGCTCTGTAGTGTTTTAGGCTTTCTGTGCCCAGCATTGGAAGAAATGATTGATTTAGCCAAAAAACTCTAGCAGAGGTTATTCAAGAATGACTATTTAGATACGTTTATGTGGTCTTAACCCTAATGCTTATGCACTGGCAAAACAATGGGACCAGTTTCCCTGCTGTGCTCATTTTCCAAGAATTATGTGTTTCCCGAGTCTTTGTCTGAAACCAGCTCTGATCTACACCATTTAATTTTGATTTTTAAGGACTAATCACCTATTGATGATTGGTGTCTATTATCTCCACTCCATCTGTGCCTCGAGGCTGTGAAAAGACATCTAGTTTTGTTAACAGTGTACTCAGCTGAGGAATTGCCCCCTAGGCTATGTGATTACCTAACTTTATAAATTATTTCCACACTAGTAATAGAAAAGAACCAGAGATAGGGATGATATCTGCCTATAATTAGAGTTTTATATACTGCATAAAAGTCGGATACTTCAGTTGCTGTTGATGACATGCATGTCAGAGTAGCGCCATGCTGAAACTCCTAGTTAAAAGCATGCCCTAGTATCCTCTCCCTTGGGGCAAAAGGACTAACAAGCACATATTTCCATTCATTACAGACCTTGAAGTGAACATTTGGATTCAAAAAATATCTCCTCGGGTGCTAATTTTAGTGGCAGTAGAGGTAACCAAAGCAGACTGTATGTCCAGGCAGCAAAAGCTTCTAGTTTGGAATGCTGAAAGTTCTGCATTTTATCCATTGAAATATATATACTTTTGATTACATCCCTGTGTATGTGACTGCTTTTCATTGAAAATCTATATGAGCAAGATCTGAAAATGTAAATACTAGATCTGTATAAGAAAAAACTAACTTTAATCTGTTAATAACACATACCTTTTCACTTTCCTAGTTCTGACTCGACCAAGGCCACACAGTGATGACTATAGTACCATGAAAAAAATACCTCCCAGAAAACCAAAACGAAGTCCCAATACAAAACTTAGTGGCTCTTACGAAGAAATACCTGGCCAAAAGCCTGGGGACATAAAACACGCAAACACAGTAACCAAACCAGGTGGCTATGACACTGTGACAGTACAGAGAGCAGCTTCTGCTGATGGGCCACAGCATGGCATATTGAGTCTCTATATGTCACAAGAAGAGGAGGAAAATGAGCCTGTCTATATTGAAATGGTAGGGAATGCAATGAAAAGCAGTTCTGCTGAAGCAGAAAGTCCAGAGCAAGGAGAGTCTGTATATGAAGAAATGAAGTATTTTCTACCAGAAGAAGGAAGCAACGGTAATGGAATAATTCCAGTAGTGACTGGATCTCCTCCTAAGGTGTTTGAAAGCAAAAAAAATGTTCACGTTGAAGATGGAGCATTGGATGGAAACAGCCAAGCAGCTTCAAACTATAAAGACTCATGTGACATTCCAGCCCCTTTCCCTAACTTGCTTCCTCACAGGCCACCACTCCTTGTATTTCCTCCAACTCCTGTCACATGTTCACCTGCTTCTGATGAATCACCTCTAACACCACTAGAAGTTAAAAAGCTTCCTGTCTTGGAAACCAACCTAAAATACCCTGTGCAGTCAGAAGGCTCAAGTCCATTATCACCACAGTACTCCAAAAGCCAGAAAGGGGAGAGTGAAAGACCAGCATCTCCAGGCTTGGTTGTGTTCAGTGTTTCCAGCAGAGTGACTCCACCTTCAACACCACCTCCTCCTCTCCCACCACCCCCTCCTCCTGTACCACCTCCTGTTTCCTACCGGGCTTCCACACATTTTGCATTTCCTCCAGAGCCTTGTGCTAGTTTTCTGATTAATACAGGGAAAACAGGTACAAACTCAGATCTATCAAAAGCACCTCAGAGACCAAACCCTGCTCAACTGGGATGCTCTTCTCCATTCTCCAGACTGCCGTACTCCCCAAAGATGGCAAGAGCAGAACACAGAAAATTGAACTCTAATTCATCATCTTCATTTCCATACAGCCCTACAAACTCAAGGTCATTGACCAGTCCCCTTGATGAGTTAACTAGTCTGTTCAACTCAGGACGGAGCGTGCTACGGAAATCTGCAGCAGGACGTAAGATTAGGGAGCCAGAAGGTAAGACTGATCTCTGTGTATTTCTGCTGCACCAAAACAGTCTTATGTTAAAGGGTGACAGAGTAAGTAAAAATACAAAATTGTTCATTTTTTGAAAGAAAGATCTGTTGCAGTCATAAGAAACACATGGAAATTTTATTTTAAGGTTTCATTATTTCATTTCCATGAAATTCCAGATTTGGTGATACAGCCATTATTTCTCATGCAAATGAACCTTAGATAAAGAGCCTTGCAGCAAACTGTGTTTATTTCCCTCTTCTATCCTTTTATTCTAACCTTTTCTATCGCTTGCATATATATTTATGTACATACCCACAAATTACCTGATTTTCGGGCATCTGGAGAGCATCTGTTGTATCTAATGCAAAAGGCAAACACAAGAAGAATCAAATCTTACCATTTTTCTAAGGTTTTTAAGACCACAGGCCTGAGACAGTATCATGTAATTATTTACCTTGTGCAGGTATAAAAGGTTTTAATGTGTAACTGGGACAAATCTTTGGATTCCATGAATACTAAAACTTCATCCTGATATTAACAGATACTAAAATTAATTTAGATGTTCTTTAAGGTTGAGGTGCTTCAGACCTAACTTTGTCCATCTGAAAGCTCACTATGTAGCTATCAAACTTTAGACTATAAAGAGACAGTCATTTTCAGAATTTAATTCCTCCCATATGTCTTTCTATATTGGGTATGAGGAAAGCCTAGCTGGCTAAACTAGTAGAATTCTAACTTCTAAAAGATTAAAGTTAAGTAAATCCCATCCTGCATATCAACATGTACACGTACAACTGTGCGCTGTGTGAATGAACTTATCTCCCTAGTAGCATATCCCAAGCGACCTGACTTGTGCGCAATCTCTAGTTTACACAAATTGTTGTGAATTTAAAATTCAGAGTGATAGAACCTTTAGACTTTCTTCACTTCTATTTGTCCAAACATCCTGCCTTAATGATAAGCTGTATGTGGCATATTCAAAATGGACAGTATGTAGTCACATTTTTAAACTATAAAGCAAAACAATAAGGAATGAGATAGATTATCTGCTTGTTAATTGTCTGTTTTTGTTTATATATGTATGATCTACATATGATTTATGCAACTATAATAGAACAGAAGCAGGTGTTGGTGCTTACTCTGGAAATGCTTATGTCTGTCTGTGCATCACCCTGTTTCTCTGTCCCTAAGAACCTTGGCAACCTTCAATCAAATACAAGGAGAACCTGTTGCTCCATTTGACCTGTTATTTGCAAACAGGAAAGAACTGGTAGATGATGTGATGTTTGGAGGCTGTCTTGGGCACTGCAATCATGAAATAACAGCATTTTAGATTTTTGGACAAGTAAGGAAGGCGGTTGGCAGAACTGCTACTTTGGATTTTCAGAGGACAGACATTGACCTATTTTGAGACCTGATTGACAGAGTCCCTTGGGAGGCAGTTCTGAAAAGCAAAGGAGTCCGGGAAGGCTGGACCTTCTTCAAGAACATAATGTTAATGACACAGGAGCAGGCTGATCCAATGTGCTAAAAGTCAAGCCAGTGGGGAGAAAAGGCCAGGAACTCAGGAAGAAAAATAGTTTATATACTCCGGAAGAAGGGGCAAGCAACTCAGGAGGACTGTAAAAGTATTGTAAAACTGTGCAGGGAGAATATTAGAAGGGCCAGTGCACAGTGGAACTCCATTTGGCTAGTACGGTAAAAGACAACAAAAATGCCTTTGTAAATATATCAACAGCAAAAGGAGGATCAAGGAGAATGTCCATCCTTTATGGGATGTGAGGAGAAATGTAGTAATGAAAGGTGAGGGTAAGGCTGAGGTACTTCATGCCTTTTTCACTTCAGTCTTTGTTAGGAAGGCTGATAGTTCTCAGGGTACCTAGTCCTCTGACTTGGAAAACAGTGACAGGGAGCAAGATGAAGCTCCTCTTATCCAATCAGAAACTGTAAGTGAGCTTCTACGTCATTTGAAAGTTCATGAATCTATGGGATGAGATGGAATTCATCCCAGGGTACAGAAGGAGCTGGCAGAAGTGCTCACTAATCCACTTTCAATAATTTACCTGCAGTCCTGGGTACCCAGGGATCTCCCAGTTGACTGGAGGTTGGTGAATGTTACTTCAATCTACAAGAAGGGCAGGAAGGAGGATCTGGGAATCTTACAGGTCTGTCAGTCTGACCTTGGTACTAGCGAATTTTATGGAGCAGATCTTAAATACCATCACACGGCACACTGAGGACAATCAAGCGATCAGAAGTAGCTGGCACGTGTTTATGAAAGGCAGGTCCCTCCTGACTAACCTGATCTGCTTCTGTGACAAGCTGACCCACTTTGTAGATAAGGGAAATGCTGGGGGTTTTATTGAAGTGTTGGACACTGTTTCCCACAGCATTCCCCTGGAGATACTGACAGCTCATGACTTGGACAGGTGTATGGTTCACTGAGTGGAAAACTGTTTGGAAGGCCAGGATCAAACAGTCATAGTGAATGGAGTTCAGTCCAGTTGGTCACCAGTGGTGTTCTCCAGGGCTCAGTGTCGGGTATAGTTGGTTTAATATTTTTGTCAGTGATTTGAATGAGGAAACCGAGTGCACCCTCAGTAAATTTGCAGACCAACAGCAAGTTATCTGTTGATTTGCTTGAGGATAGGAAGGCTTTGCAGAGGGATATGGATAGGCTAGATTGATGGGCCGAGTCTAATCACATGACATTCAACAGTGCAATCACTAATCTGTTATCATTATCAACAAAGTTGGGTTGTGCACTTAACAACCCCACGCAGCAGTATAGGCTTGAGAAAAGTGGCTGGAAAGTTGCCCTGCAGGAAAAGACCTGAGAGGGTTGGTCAACAGCCAGCTGAACGTGAGCCAGCACTGTGCCCAGGTGGCCAAGAAGGCCAGTGGCACCCGGGCCTTCATCGGAAGTAGTGTGGCCAGCAGGACTAGGGAAGTGATTATCCCCTTGTATACTGCACTCTGGAGATCACACCTTGAATGTAGTGTTCAGTTTTGGACCTCTCACTACAAGAATGATTTTGAGTTGCTTGATCATGTTCAGAGAAGAACATCAAAGCTGGCGAAAGGACTAGAAAACAAGACTTATTAGGAGTGGTTACAGGAACTGGGGCTGTTTGGTCTGAAGAAGAGGAAGCTGAGGGGAGACCTCATCGTTCTCTACAACTATCTGAAATGAGTGTGCAGTGAGGAGGGTGTCAGTCTCTTTCCTCATGTGGCAAGTGATAGGATGCAAGGAAATGGTCTCAGGTTGCTCCAGGAGAGATTTAGATTGGATGTCACGAAGAATTTCTTCACAGAGTGTGTGATTGAGTATTGGAATGGACATCTCAGGGAAATGATGGAGTCCCCATCCCTGGAAGTATATGAGGAATGTGGATGTGGAACTAAGGGACATGATTTAGTGATGAGACTGAGTAGGTCAGTCTGACAAGTGGACTTCATGATCTTGAAGGTCTTTTCCAACCTGTTTTCCAATCAAATGACTCTATGATTCCATGATTCTATGACAAAGATCTCAAAATGATTGAGTTTCTACAGTTTTCAGAAAAATCAGTGGCTAGTTGGAGACAAGACACACTGAGAATAAGGCTCCTACCAGCCATCATAGAAACCATGGTGGATGTAAGTGCTCTTGTAAGTCCTCTAGACCTTGAAAAATCTTTAGTTGTACCTTGCGTGTTTCTAGATGCTGAATTCAGTCAACTGTGAGATTTTAATTGAGACTTCATCAGTTCTCAGCCTCAAGATAATGCTTTGCTTGTTATTCTGAGCATAAGGATTGATGAAATTTGTGAAGATGTTGCAGTAGTTTTGCGTGCTTTGGCAAAGTAAATTGATAACATTCAACACTATTAGTACATGTAGGTTCTTTTTAATTTTTATTTTTAATCTGACACTCTTCTCTTACTACGTATTTAATACATTTTTATCTGCTAGAAAGTAACTATCTGGATTCTCCTTCTCTGGAGTTATTCAAAACCCACCTGGGTGCTTTCCTGTGCAACCCACTATAGGGAACCTGTTTTGGCAGAGAGGTTGGACTAGATAATCTCCTGAGGTCCCTTCCAACCCCTTTGATTCAGTGATTTTAAAGTTATCTCTTTGTTTGTATCTTTTCAAGGCTCTCTGAATATATCTGGTAAGGAAGTGTAGTAAGCCTACTCCAACCAAGTCATAAAATTGACTTTTACCTTTAAAAATGTTGACTTGCGTGTGAGGATTTCTACAAGCTCAATTTTCAGATAAACATGACCACGATAGAGTTCCACCTGACTCTCCTGTGGGTTGAAGCTAATGCATTAACACAGACTACCATACAAAAGCTCTAAATTTACCTTTTGCAAAGAAAATGTTGTACTTCTAAATATTTCATCAAGGCAACACCAACTGTGGAAGATCAAAGTTGAGCAAAGATATAGAATAAAAGACCTGAATCAATATTTTATGAGCTAGGAAGCTACTGTATAATAGTGAATGCAGTTAGATATGAATAGTTCAGCAATGAGCAGATAGATTAGAAGTAATAAAAAATACAGGCGAAGGTATGTGCAGTGCTTTTGACTTTTTCGTGTACTTCACATGCTCAGCTGGAATAGTCTTTTATTTAACCTCTGATACAATTAATTGGGTGGCAACTTGTCGAGTGGACTCTGTTATGTAAAACTAAAAGTTGTCCTTGTTTTACCTTATGATTTTTTATCACTTATTGCTTAATGCATGCTAAGTTCCTGGAAGACCGCCTCCTTTCTTCAATTCATTTTGTTATTTGTAGTATTTTATTTATAAGAGATGGTGTGATAAAAAAAATAAGCAATTTTAATGGAAATTCATGAAAATTAAGATGTGACCTAGAGCAGCACTCTGAGATGTGAAATTTACTTTAGTACTATAAGTTATAACCTACCAACAACCTTAACTCAAAACAAAAGGTCAAAGTGGAAGCCAGTTCGGAGTCAAGGAAAGCTAGATATGGGAATCAACGAGTCTCTGTATGGGACCATCAGCCTTGGAGATAAAAGCCTCTTTTCCAATAAATATGTAACACAGACAGGTCTCTTGACATGCCTTCCTCTTGGCTGGAGGAGTAATTTCAAGGCCTGAGAACACTCATATTGTTTTGTCTCCTGACCTCTCGGTGGGAAATGATCATCCTTAATTCCACTAGAATGGATTTGTGGTTTTCTGATGGACTGCTGGCTTATTGTGAACTGAACTGAGATCACCCTTCTTTCACGCATGCAACAAAAAAAATAATCAAATGGCAACAACTTTTATTACCTGGTATTATAGCCTGGGCATATCTGACCTTTTTTTAAAACAACAAAATCATCTACAGGTTCAAGCAATGATCAGAGTCAGATAGTATGCAATTTCTTGCAAAATACCTTGTGTGTAGTAACAGAAGTTTTTGGCTGTACTGAACTTACAGATTAAATAAGCAAATTGTTACAGCTGAGAACTAAGCTGAAGTGGTTTCTCTAGGCTTGAAAAGAGTTACTGTTGAAGATGATGCTGTATTGTTAGACAGGAATTTCCTTTTACTCCATATTAAACGAGACTCAAGGGCAAATTAGCAATAATATATGCACACTCTTTTCTTTCATTCTCCATGATTTGTACAAGCAGGAGCTTTAGTTTGTAATACAGATAGAAACTGAATGATCGTGTGTAGAGCCACTACCCGGATATTTCTAGATGAAAACCTTAGCTTTGAAACTGGACTTCATGAAACCCAGCTCAATGCCACTCTTTCTAGCAGAATGTACAATTTTTTATTTTTTTTTCACTATTCAAACACATTCCTGGGAAGGAAGAGGCAATTACACGTTGAAGTACTTCATATTAAATATTTGTGGAGCAAGGACAGAATTTTGTTTTCCTCCATATGGATGAATAATACTCAGATTTCTAGTTTGTGCTATTGTTTCTCGTGATTTGATACAGTTAATGCGAAGCTATTCCCTGCAAAGTGGAATTGTTTCAGATTCAGAACAAAAGAAGGAATAATTTCCAGCACATCATCAGTGCTTGGATTGGCAGGGTGAGTACTCATATGGATTCTGAAAGAAAAGAAGCAAATGAAATATGATTTTCCCTTAACCTGGATGAGTTTGCTTGCCATCAGGCTACTGAGATAAAAATGCCTTTTCTCCTTTCTCCTCTTTGAGAAGTTGCTATGGATGCTTGACAGTCTGAGCAAAAGAAGATGTGTAAACTTGCAGCCCAAGATTTAAGTGCCTAAGAAATAAAATTAGAAAGACATTTCTTTTATGTAGCTCTTCAAGTTTTATGAATTATTGTTAGTTTCATTACAAATAGGCCTCTATATACAGATCTGTGCTAAAGTAACCTGTTACTTTCCCAAGAAAGTTTATTAACTTACATATCAACAACAGAAAAGACATAAACTTGAAATTTTTGTCAAAATATTAATACAGTATCTTTGGCACCCGTATGAGTCTCTTCTTTACCTGTGTCCTACATGAAACATTTCCAATGCAGGTAGCTTCATGTATCTGTTAATTATTTCACATTCTCCAGTACAAGCACTGGAAGTCATAGGAAGATAGCTATACATGACAAATAATGCAGATATTTAGATGTACCTAGCTGGGACTAAAACCTGACAAATACTCTTCACTGAAATTGGCTCAATCATGGAAAATAACAAGATTTAATGTTTATGTATGGATTTTACTGTCCTGTAAAAGGCGGGTATACCTTTGATAGCTAGCAAATAATTTTATCCTATCAGCACATTAGAGTAAGCTACTATTGTGCAGTTAACATCTCAACAGAGGATGGCAAATTAAATTCCCACTGGAGTTTCTGAGAGGAAATCCCTGTCCCTTATCTTCTAAGCCACTCAGCTTTTCTTCTTAAGCAACTTAATAAAGATAATATTCATATCTGCATCTCATTATTCTTACATAATGTTGATGCAGTGTGATAGTTTTATATTCTTTGTGACAAAAGCTAACAACTTACAAAACATGAGTAATGCAAAAAACTCTGTTGTCCTTTTTTCTTCTTTTACCTGTGTATGCTAGAGAAATGATTACATGAGACATTGGACTTCTATAACATCTTCAAAGTAAAATTCTCAAAGTATTTAAACTTCAATGAATTAAGCTTGACAGTACTTATCTGAGAGAGATTAATATCTGTTTATATAATTGTCCTTAATTATCAGGGAGTGAGGGTGACTTTCTGTGACTAATTCTCAGATTATGTATCTAATCACAGGAGAGACATCACTTTCTGATTCACTATGGATTACTTAGAATCACAGAAGCATAGAACCGTTTGAGTTGGAAGGGACCTTTAAAGGCCATCTATTCTAACTCCCCTGCAGTGCACAGGGACACCTACAGCGGGATCAGGTTGCCCAGAACCCTGTCCAGCCTGACCCTGAAGGTCTCCAGGGACGGGGCATCCCCCACCTCTCTGGGCAACTCGTGCCAGTGGTTCACCGCCCTCACTGTAAAAAACGTTTTCCTTATATCTAGTGTAGATCTCCCCTCTCTCAATTTGAAACCATTTCTCCTAGTCCTATCACAACAGGCCCTGCTAAAGAGTCTGTCCCCTTCTTTCTTGTAGCCCACTTCTAGGTACTGAAAGGCTGCTATCAGGTCTCCCCGGAGCTTTATCTCCTCCAGGCTGAACAACTCCAGCTCCCTCATCCTGTCCTCACAGGGGAGGTGTTCCATCCCTTGGATCATCTTTGTGGCCCTCCTCTGGACGCACTCCAACAGGTCCATGTCCCTCCTGTACTGAGGACTCCCCGTCTGGACGCAGCACTCCAGGTGGTGTCTCACCAGCGCAGAGCACAGGGGCAGGATCACCTCCCTCGCCCTGCTGGCCACGCTGCTTTGGATGCAGCCCAGGATGCAGTTGGCTTTCTGGGCTG
>VXAV01001113.1:111137-131758 GCA_013399715.1 Alectura lathami
TGTCCCTCCTGTCATCCCCCAGTACCCCCAAGTCCCTTTCAGCAGGGATCTGCTCAAATCTTTCGCCTCCCCCCCCCCCAACTTGTATTGATAGCTGGGGTTGCAGCAACCAAGGTTGAAGACCTTGCACTTGGCTTTGTTGAAACTCATGAGGTTCTCCTGGGCCCACTACACCAGCATGTCTAGGTCTCTCTGGATGGCATTCTGTCCCTCTGGTTTGTCGACCACACCACACAGCTTGGTGTCATCTGCAAACCTGCTGAAAGTTCATTCAATCCCTCTGTCAATTGATGAAGATATTGAGGAATATCGGTCCCAGAACAGACCCCTGAGGGACACCACTTGTCACTGATCTCCATCCAGACGTTGAGCCATTGACCACCACTCTCTGGATGTGATCTAGCAACCAGGTCCTCATCCATTGAAGAGTCCACCCATCAAATCCGTATCTTTCCAGTTTAGAGAGAAGGATGTGATGGGGGACCGTGTCAAAGGCCTTCCTGAAGTCCAGATAGATGACATCAGTGGCTCTTCCCTTGTCCACTGATGTAGTTACGCCATCATAGAAGGCCAGTATGCTGGTCAGGTGGGACTTGCCCTTGGTGAAGCCATGCTGGTTTTCTCACATCACTGTCTTCCATGTGCCACAGCATAGCTTCTAGGAGGATCTAGTTCCATGATCTTGCAGCTTTCAATCTGAACCTCTTGTAGTTAGGTACAGAAAAGTGTGAAAAAGTAAAAGCACTGCTACTAACAGTTTAATGTGAGTCATAAAAAAAGGCCCATACTTGGCTAGCTGTAGATGTCCTATGCAGAAAATAACAGAGGAGGCTGAACTGCTAGTAATACCATTGACATCCAGCCCATGCTGGATGATTTTTCTCAAGAAATAATTGTGGTTTGCATTACTGCAGCAGAGAAAGGGGTTAGAAGAGTCTAGAGAATGCACCCGCCATTTCTGTTTGCAGAATTTTTATGAATGTTTTACAGTCTGAAGGATATATCCTTAGTCTATAGTTTTCACTCCATCTGTAAGTCTGCCATCATCTGGATAATTTGTCACACACCAAAAAAAAAAATCTACTGTTTTAGGGTAAATACAGTATACTGACAATAATTCTCCATTTCAGAATCTGAAAACTAAAATATTTTTTCTGCTGAAGAGATTTTTCATTTTCTATTATGACATTTTCCTTTTTTTTTTTTTTTTTTTTTCCACTGGAGCATTTCCCTTCCCAGCTGATTTCACTGTTTACTCTTACAGCCTAAAATCATGTAATGTGTAATTTGCTTTGGTTTTCTGTTGTGACACGAAAATGAATCATTATGTATGATTACGATAGACAATTTTTGCCTGAAAATTATTAGAACAGAACAATTCAAACCTAATTTTTATTTCAGGTGAAAAAATAAATGGATATTGTCATAAACTTTTATTATATTTGTTTTGCATTTGACGCACTTGTAATGAAAATAAAACCAAATCCCTAGCAGCCCTCCACACACTTCCAAAGCCAATATCCATTCATATAGAGGTTGGAGGAGGCTGTGCAGCCACAGGATCACACAGGAAATGTCACTTCATTCTTTGACCTGGGCTTATACTGTAATTATCTACAGCTGCCAGAAAAAGGATCTTGGAGTTGATAGACCCTTAGTTTGACCCAGTGAAGACTCTCTCATGTTCATACCTAGCCACTGCTTAACAGGAAGGAAGCTGAGGAGAAATAGCATATTTTTCTGTTCCCTTTAAATGGTCCATTTCTCATAACTGTAGGTATTCTTTTTATATAACTGTTCTGTTTGTTTGTTTGTTTGTTTTTCCTCTTGGGTTTGATTTACTACATGTTCCCTTCTGATACTGGAGCATAATAATAACCACACCATACTAGTTCAACTTGGTGTGTTTTGAGCCCATATATTTGAATAATATCCTGCCTGTAATAGTGATTTCAAGTAGAGATTTACAGGGTAATTATTTTCATAGCAATTATATGACATCGTTCCAAATTCAGCATTGGTTCAGGAATTTGTCTCATTACTGACAGTGTGGTGGGCTCCTCTAGACAGCAAAAAATCTTCAGTGTTTTTCATTTGTGATCCAAGATGGAGAGCCACAAATAACTTTGTTTAGGAACAACTGTATCACTAGTTGTAAACCGAAGGTAAGTTGATGTGAGACATTAGTCATAGTTAAGAGAACAAGATAACTGAACTTTAACATACTTTTCATTCCTTATACCAACCAAGAATATTGGCTCTTTGGCAGTAAACATCATATCACTTGGTTTTAGAGGTCTACGAGTATTTGGAACATAGTGGAGAATGAAATTTGAACACACATTTTAATGAAAGTTTCTAATTCTCAACTTCAGTGAGGAATCTCTTCAGATGCTTTTAACTTATTTACATCCATCTCAGCATTAAATCATCTTTTGCATAAAGCCTGTGTTGAAAGCAGTAATTCCGTTTCAGAGAAAATGTTAAGACTATGACATTTATTTTTGTTTTGCCCTGGAATAAAAATCAAGCATTCTGAAATTCTGCATTCTTTCAAATAACCGTTCTTTCATTTCCAATCTTTCAAAAATGTTTTGAATGTATTGAAATGGTTTGCATCACAGATGCTGAAATTTTTCATACTGAAAATGTTAACAATGAAACATTTTGATGTTTTTTGGACCCATCTAAGTTTAAGAGTAGCCGTTTCTGCAGCAGTTAGGATGTCATTTCGAGGTATGTCTGCACAGAAATCAAATACATTTGTGGCTGTTATAAACAAACTAAGCTGCATCTAAACTTTCTGGCTCAGGTATCCAAGAGCAATGCATTGTGGTGGTGCAAACTCCAGCACCTTGGTGATAACCCGAAGTTGTTGACAGGACTTGTGCAGCTCACTGTGAACCAGTCCCACATGTGGGTTGTGTTCCAGATGCAGCATCAGCATTTTGTGGGGCTAGATGGAGAAGCAAATGAAGGCAGCTGGAAAGAGAATAGGAGAAAGACTTGGTCATAAACATGAGGGTGCCCTGGCCCTCATGCTCTCTCCTCACAGACACGCTGCTTTTGGAAGAGTAGGGCTTGTGTGGAAACAGACCTCCTACTGAAAGTAGGAGTAGAAGTTTGGGGCATCTGCCTTCTCCCCAGGTCCGCTAGGGAGTGGGAATATAGAGAAACCTTCAGGTTCAGGGCCCTCTTGTGCAGAGTTTTCACTTTATTTTAAAATGACAATGGTGAAACTGAATTTTATCCCCTGTGTGGTGCAAATTTTAAAAGAAAAATCATATGAAGAAGTTATTAGCCTGGAAGTTTAATGGTTCGGTATTTTTTCTAGCTCTTTCCTCAAGGGCTGATTCCAGTATAATGATGCTGATTGTATCAGTAGAATGTAGTGGTAGCTTTTAGCACAGGTTGGCTATACTTGTACACAGTATGGACGCTTATCACACTGCATCCGTGATACCTGTACATTCCTGCCTTGAGAATCATGGATGTGTCATTAACCATCACTGTATCCCTTCAACATGAACTTAAAAACAAGCTAAAGATGTATCTCCAAATTCAGTTCTTATTTGGGAAGCTCACTTCCAAAACAAATTGCAAATGTTGTCCAAGAGGTTTTCTGTATGGTGGGCAAGATGACAGCACAGGTGATCCTAAAATATTCCTTGGACTCTTCTTCAGGACATGCCCAAACAATTCATCAACTTCTGTGTTGCAGTTGGTGCCAGAGCTCGTATGAGAGAGATCCTGAAAAATCTCTGTAGACGTATTATCTGAGAAAAGTAAATAGAACTGATGTGATTTTGTTGGCAGTGGAGAATCCCTGTCTTTTTTTTTTGTTGTTGTTTGTTTGTTTATTTTCACAATATTTGCAACTGTGTTTGAGGGGGAGGAAGGCTGAGACAGTGTCTCATCACATAATTCCTTTCAACAGCAGCTAAAGCCAACAGTAATGGCAGTTCTGTTACTGAGATACCACACACAAAAGTAAACAAACTTAAATGTCTGTCTTCAAAAAGAGATGCTGCGTCCACCTTAGTTGGAAGAAAACAGTTTAAAAAAGGGAAACTGTGTTTCTTACCAAATTGCCATCTCCTTTTCCAAAGTGGCAGCAGTTGATTAACCACACAAACACAAAAATAGACTCTTTGGTAAGCCAATCAACACACCTAACAGTAAACAAAACTATTACAGAGTAAAATCAGCTTCTTTTTTTCCGTATTAGACATGAAAAGATGAGGAACATGAGGGGAAGAGATGCTTCTCCTAAGGCAGGAAGTTGTCCCACGCAGTGCTGCATTCCTTCTTGCCTTTGGTTGTTCATGTTGGAGCCTCAGAAAGGCTGATCTCTGCAGAAACCTGCTCCTGGAGAAGACGGGGTGAAGGAAATCCCCCTTCTCTGAAGTGTGTGCGCTGGCTGGAGTCCAGCATGCCTGTATCATTAAAAAGACATTACATCTTGTAACAAGACATCTTGTTCAGATGTTATCAAGAAGGACAGATGGCAGTCTGTCCAGATATTTTTCATCAGTGATGAATATTCTTTGACTCCTGTTCGGAATCAGTCCAATTCAAACAATCCAGAGTCCTCCAGATAGGGAGAGGAGGCACTTTTACTATCTCTCTCACCAACTCTGAAAGTTTGCCTGACCCAGAGGTATCTATAACATTATTTCTAGGAAGGAGTGAAAGGTTTGTAGCTTGTAATGATTGTTACCGAAATGAGCGTAAAAGTAGAGCACTATCTTCCTACCACTGTGAATCCATTGGAAAGAAAGCAGAGGACACTTTTCTGAGCATTTTCAATTCTAGGCATACAGCTGTAACAGCAATTTCCATAGCTGTAAAGTGTTTGAGTGTTGGGCTTATTCAGGTCTAGGGGTTTCTGCATTTGCTTCAGCAACTTCCTTCTCACCACCAGCCTTATCTTCTGAGCTCTGACTGACCGGTGTTACACCCACATGATGTTGTTGAAAATGAAGATGGATGAAGATGAAGAGGAGAACTTCACCTCCAGCAGTTTGAGTTCTGTCACTTGCCGTTCTTCATGACCTTTCTCCTCTCTTTGCTTCCCAGTGTTCATACAAAGCTTCCACAAAAATGATCCAAGGGTTGGAACACCTCCCCAGTGAGACAGACTGAGAGAGCTGATGCTCTTCAGCCTTGGAGAAGAGAAGGCTCTGGGGAGATCTGATAGTAGCCTTTCAATATCTAAAGGGGGGCTACAAGAAAGAAGGGAACACTCTTTGGCAGGGTCTGTTGTGATAGGGCTAGGGGAAATGGTTTCAAACTGAGAGGGGAGATTTAGCCTGGGTATTATATCCAGGAAAAAGTTTTTTACAATAAGGGTGGCCAAGCACTGGCACAGGTTGCCTAGAGAGTTGGTGGATGCCCCATCCCTGGAGGCACTCAAGGTCAGGCTGGACAGGGCTCTGGGCAGCCTGATCCAGCTGTAGGTGTCCCTGTGCACTGCAGGGGAGTTGGACTAGGTGATCATTAAAGGCCCCTTCCAAGTCAATTCTATGGTTCTATGAAATACATCTTCCTAGACCAAAGCGGGAGTTGTGTGTATCCCTTGTGCTGTATTTACCTGCTCCCTTTAAGAATGAGGCTTCTGGATTGGCTTCTAATGCCTCTGCTAGCTCCACTTAGCTCAGAGAGAAGGGTGCTGGAAGCAACACTACAAATTCATTGCTGCCTATCCTGGGAGCATCACTGTGGGGGGAAGTCCTACAATTGCTGCTGGAAGGGCAGGCTTTGTGAGATGGAATAAATCAATGAATAATTATTGCAGCAGCAGCCGGCAGCACGGCTATGAGGGCGAGGCAGGCAGTACACACTAATAGGCTGGGGGAATCCTGTCTTGACAGTTTTCATCCTGCTCCATTTCTTTCAGCAAATAAGATGCATCTGTTTGCCTCCAGCTCTCAGCAGACAAAGTAAACAGTCATGCTACAGCAGGTCACAGTGTGACTTTGTGTGAGTAAACTGAACAAATCTGAAGCAATATGCATTCATCCAGCAAAAGGACACCCAAGACAACATGTGCTGAGGGTAGCTAGCAAACTCCACTGGCAAGGAATGTGTCAGCAGTAAGTCAGAGCAAAACAGGAAACGCCAAGTGAAATTGCCAAGGTTCAACATAACACAGAGATAAGCACTGGAGTCAAAATAAGACAACCTCTTCTTATGTAACCTTCCTTTCCCTTTCCTTCATCAGAAAATACCGATGTCATTTGTGCAATCATCATCCTTTGTTCACCTCACTGCACAGCATCCAGTTACCACAAGAAATGTAACAAATATTCAGGATTGGCTGCTAGAATTTGGTATATTCCCAACTCTCCCAAGAAAGAACAAGGGCACAGATCAGGAATCCCTTCTGTCTGCAATGTCTTGCCTTTCATTTGCCAGTTAATGAGCTCCATCGGTTATCACTTATTCATGTGTACAGTGACAAGCTGCTTGATTTGAAATTTTCATTTTGCTGGATGCTAGCCATAGTTTTCAAGGAAATCAAGCTATTTGGCTTTTAGATTCTGTGGTATCCCAGGAACAAAAACTTCTCCTTCAGTAGTAAATGAATTTATCTACCAGAATACATGCATTTTCTAGATTTCACAGTTGCTAATGAAGTGTGAATAGCTGTGGATCTTGGTATATAAAGCCATATATTGATTATTGGTTGCAGAAAACCATGGTTTTCATTAATTAAGAAATAATGTTTGACATTATCCTGAGATTTATTACAGACATTAAATTATAAGAAGGGAAACTATTTCCTCCTTTTTTCATATGCTTTTTTCCATAATATGTCTCACATATATTTATAGGTGCCGTTCTTTTGTGGAAAAGGTATCAAACTTTTTATACAATATTTATGTTTTCTATTTTATGGAGCTGATCTTTTGTGGACCAGGACAGACATTGTTACTACTTTAGGACTGAGATACATCCAGCTTAGCTTGTGAGAGAGGAATTCCTCGTTTGGGAACAGCCTAAGCTCTCTGTTTAATTAATGAAATGGAACATGTGCTGTGAAAGAATGATCAAGATACAAGTCGAATTAGATCAAGAGGGGTATACGCCCTTCATACATCATATAACTTCCATTTACCCTAGAGCAAAACTAGAGAGACTGCTCTCCCTATATCATAACAGACTGGCCTAATACAAGTGAAAATTAAACCTCTGCATGTAACTTCAGCAGAGACTGTGCAGCTGCTCAGTGTTCCACTAGCCCCATCCAGTCTGAGGTTCATTTTTTGGCTTGCTTTTTTTTTTTTTTTTTTCTTAGACANTTTTTTTTCCTGAGACAGACTTAATATCGACTACTCATTTCTGATTGTGGTAACTAGCCAAGGCAAAGGGCTATGTCTATTTTAGTAGATGAGCGAGTGCCAGGGAGTGTCCTGGGTATGGCAGCTCAATCATCTAGGCAGCCAAAGTGTTTGAGCTGTCACTGGCATGGTTGTGGAGCTGGCAGACTGGCTCCCTTCCAGGCAGATCTGGGCTTGGTTCAGGAAATGGCACAGGCTGAGGGCTATTCCCGGTAGACAGCTTGGCTGCAGCCTCTCTACTGTGGAGGGCAAGTAAGTTTAATAGCACAGATCTGGGTCTCTTACCATTTGCCTCAGGGCCAGAGAACAGTTGTGAGCACATTTAAATTACCAGGACAGACAAAGCAAGAGGCTCTCTGTATTTACCCTGTACCATGAATCCCTTCCTGCTTTGGCAGCGCTGCACAAAGCGTCCAAGGTAAGCATGAATCTGATCCAAAACCCACTGGAAGCAGTGGAGGCCTTCTGTTGTTGTTAATGAGTTTTCAGTGAGACTGTAAATGAGCACTAAACGTTAAGAGAAGAATTTGGAAANAAAAAAAACATAAGGGGACAGATATAAGTCATGGACATGCCTGCTTTTAAAGAAAGGAGAGAATAAAAGGGGTTTTGTCAGAAGAGCAAATTACGATCCAGCCACGATTTTAATAAAATACCGGTTTTCATGCCTTGCTGCAAAAAGAGTCTATCTTGATTCACCTAGATGCTGATACCAATCGTTGATCTATGCTTTGCTTTAGACATTATTAAATAGGCTAAATATACAATTTCCTTACAAAATTAATAGTTCCTTAAAATGTTTCAGTATTGCACTTTAATTTGTCATCTGAATAGAGCCTATACTAGTTCATTTTATAATTTTGTGATAACAGCATTAATTCAGCCTAAATACTACTTATGAAATAACTGTTGTGTTTGGGCTCCTACATTTTAAGTTTGAGAAAAAAGAGATTTAGTGTTTGGAACTCATGGCTCAATTTAAAGAGTTTAAGATGTTCTTTTAACAAAAAGTTATTCCATGTAGACTTTCAGTGTGTCAACTTTGTTTTAAATGAGATATAATGGTTCAAAAATGACAATAAAAAGCAGATACGTTAAATTATATCCGTGACTGCCATACTCTAGCTTTATTACTCCAAAGTAAGTGAAAATAAGTTCATCTGGTGCCTTGTGAGTTTAAAAATCTGTAGTCTCTTTAAGGATCATTGAGACTAGCATGCAAATGTGGATTTCACAACCTGCCACTTTTGCATGGATTTCCTTTTAACATTTTTCAAGTACTGTTTATATAATTAATTACAGGCCTATTTGAATACAGAGGTTGCTTGTGAGGAAATAATTGTTGCACTTTGACTTGTCGTACTGTGATTAAAAACACTGTACATGACCTTGCTTCCAGTTAATAACTATAGTGCAATTGAGGGGCAGATTATGCCCCCGGTCCATATACATCCTAATAGTCCATACACATCCTAATAGTCCATACATGCACATTAACTGCAAGATCGGTCAGAGTAGAATTTGACTGAGTCAGAGATACCTTTCTGGCAAATTGAGTTTGCCAAAATAATAATCCAAATGCTGCTCACTGTTGCAGACAGTCTGTAGGTTTTCACTTGGAGCTTATATTCCTTTTATAATCATGAACTCCCACCATGCTGTTACAGCTGATACCTCACTGTAGCTAGTCTCTCACATGTAGGCACCGATGACTCTTCAAATAACATTCATTATGGTTGGCAACTGTTAAAATGCTGTTACTAAAAAAAAAAGAAAAATAGTGGAAAGTTCTGGTAGATAATCCATCCATCTGGTGAGAAGAGCAGAATACGAGTCTGCACAAAAACTTGGGTTGGTGAAGATGTGCAACTGTAGGAACTATAGTCTCTTCTTTTCCTCTCTCCTAAAGTATTTGTGATAGTTCCAGAAAGTTGATAAGGGATGAGAGCAGTGCATACCTGTTTCTTCAGAGGTTTACGTCAGCAGGGGCAAGTAGACTTTAATGCGGAGAAAAATCTAAACTTCTATTTCAGATGACAGAGAAAACACGAGGGTGAAGTGAATTTCAGACCAATATTTGATGGATAAAATTAGAATCAGGGTGCATTTTCCCATAAGTCTTCAGTGTTACCAGAGTGCTTGTCTCTATCTTTTACAGTTGTCCACTGCATTCCTGTCTAAGATGCCACTGTGCAATTGCATGCTATGTGGAATAGAAGTGTTATGACAAAAAGTCAGGAGACACATTTGTTATGCTCAGAAATGTTTTAAGTAGTGGGGAGGCAACAAAGACAGATATCCTAGAGGAGAAGATAAAATCACAGTGGGTGCAATTCCAGCCCGGACTGCCCGATGATCCTCTGTGTTTTGCAGCACTGCACAGTACCCTGGTTACAGCTTCCTAGAGCATCCTCTTGTCATTCTCTCTGTGGAAAAGATTTTCTTAAGAAACTCACCTGTTTTACACAAAGTCCAGAATAAATGAACAGTACTCGTTTGCTAGGGATAAACTCTGACTTCTTCAGGAGTCTTTTAGAAGTTAGCCAAAATATGTTTTTACCCTTTTTCCATAGACTCACATGACTCTGCTCCAACAGGGAGCTACAGATGCCTACATATAGGAAATCATTACAGTCACCATTATATAACCCAATTATTTTGAAGCAAGTTATGGACTTCTCTCCCACCCTTAAGATTAAGAAAATAAAGCACTGCAAAGTGTATTTTCTTTATTATAGCCTTCAATTTAGTAACTGAATATGTACATTTCTTACAAGGACTGAACAGAGGAAATGTGATAACTGTTCTCTATACAGCTAGCTGTCCAAAAATATATGCTACATGTTTGTCCACTACTTGTTTTTGCCAGTTTATGGTGATATTTTAGCTCAATAGTAACTATCCACAATGCTTTGTATAGTACAAAGGAGAAAAGACAATATTTTTTTTCCTAAGAGCCCTTCACAAATGCTGTGAAAAGGTATCAATGTACCTGTGAAATAAAAGGCTTCTGCAAAGTAGGAATGCAAGAAAATGTCTTTCCACTTGCAAAATCAAATGAATTGCAGATGTCAGGCAAATCAATAAATCTTTTGGATGTCAAGAAAAATAAGGATCCCAGCCACTTCCCCCGAGATTCTTTATGTAAAAGGTGACACAATAATTATGTAGGTGGATTATGATCTATAGGCAAGTACACTGACTATTAACATCTAAAAGTGACATTTCCTTTTCAGACAAATTTAATATGATCTGCAAAGATGCATTTCTCAGCCAACTTGCTTGTACAAAAGCTAAATCAGGCATGCTCTTATAATTGTACTGCATGCATTTTCTGCCTCAGACTCTGGTTCTGCTGCTTGCCCCAGATCACTTACTGCGGGTAGAGCTGGCCTGATTTTTTCAGTACATAGCACATTTGCTTAAATATGCAGTTTATGAAACAGCACCACTGAAATACTCCAATCAGATCTGGCAACCAACAAGGATCAGGGAATGAGGGCAAGGAAGGGAATAAAATAATAATAATAATAATAAAACAACTTTGAAGTGCTTTATTCTGACAGCTTGGAAGTGAACGTTTTGACTTTTCAAGACAGCTTTTTTGTTAGAAAAGGAAATGTTAAGAAAGATTCAGTGTTAGATAACTGAAAGCTAAACACAGCTAAGAAAGCCCTTTTCAATGAAAGGAAACATTTCAAGTCAACCAATATGGAAGTATAGTTTTCATTTCAATAATTCATTTTTAAAATGTTAGTACTTTGTAACTCAAGAGTTTTTTTTCAGTTCAGGCATGAAAATGAAAACTGACCATACACTCAACATTATGTTTGAAAATCTGCAGGCAAAGTATCTGTTACCTGATGAAGAATTGTTTTTCCTCTCGTCTTGAAAAATGCTTGTGTGTTTAACACTTATAAGGATATATTGCATCTTTGGGAGAGCTGAGGATGTCACTGAAAGTACAAACGAATGCTATAAAGTTGGTTTTAATAGTCTTTTGACCTCCAATTCTTGTTGCTCTTATTATGACAAAGTTTAGGAAGACCCAACCAAAAGAGAGGAATAGCTCTTGGAGAGCTGTCGCAAAGGGAATATTTCCATAGCACTCAAAGTGTTAAATGAGGGTCTCTGCCCCTAGGTCAGCCACTATGTGTCAGACCTGCAGCTAATGCCAGCTCCCAGTGGGTGGAGGGAGTTAGGAGAGCTGAAATGGATCTAGCCAGAGAGAGAACGGCATTCAGCTCTGTCGTGTCTGAAAGAAACCTCATTACGACAAGGAAACAGAGTGCATATATGTTCACCACCAGACAGACAGAAACCTGAGAAGAGAGAGAAACCCACCGAAAGCTGCGTGGCCTGGCCAGTGCAGCGTTTAAAGCAGTCTCAGAGGCAGAGCTGGGGTCACCCAGAATGTCACCCAGACGTTCAGTGGAGCCATTCCTGGCCTTGACTCTCAGTTCCCCCAGACATCAGACAAGGAGGAAAGAAGAGAATAATTTTGCCCTTGTCTTTGGAGAAATACTTGTGCATTATATGAAACCTGTGATCTCCTACAGGCTCAGGCCTTCTCATGGGATCTGGAAGAAATGTAACGAGAAGGCAATGACTTGAAAACCCAGGACTTTATGGAAAGTGACAACTGATGACTGGAAAGCCCTGAGGCAGGGTAAATAGTGCCCACAGGGATGCTCTGCTGGCAGGAATCTTGCTATGTACGGTTTCGTATTAAAGGCTGTTCGTTCCTCGATGGAGGAAATAAGAGAAAAAAGGAAAGCCATGTTTTAGCTGTTGGTCCTAGACCTAATGTGATGGTGAAAGACGTTACAGTGATGACAGCAGTATGTAACTTCTGTGACATAGAATAGAACCTAAAATTGAGGCAATACAAACATGTGTTGAGTTTTATCAATTGATGTATGTGTGAAGAGAAAGAGTACAAAGGAGATGTCGTTAATGCCTTTCAGTTTCATGAACTTTAAATGGCTACAGATGGGACAATAGCAGAAAAAGAAAATAGATTAAATACTATCATAAAGAGTTTTCTAAAGGGAAAACTCTGCAAAAGTCACTGACTTGAACCTTCAATGTTTATCACTGGTCTAGTGAACTTCATGA
Source organism: Alectura lathami (assembly GCA_013399715.1). Taxonomy (NCBI): domain Eukaryota; kingdom Metazoa; phylum Chordata; class Aves; order Galliformes; family Megapodiidae; genus Alectura; species Alectura lathami. The sequence continues at coordinate 123,599 of VXAV01001113.1, forward strand.
TTAATTATATTAATCAGATAAAGTAATTTTGATTCTCCATGTTTTGTCTATTTATGTGTGAAAGCCACTAGCAAATAGGAAGCTGACAAGCTTTTTCTCTCTGGCAGGTGCTGAAATTAACCTAAACTTGAGGAGCAGGGAAGATCCAGATGCATCAGATACTGGATCAGAAACCCAGGATAAAAATGCAAATAACCATGGAACTCAGTCATCTAATCCACTGTCAAGTTCTGTGACTGCTGAAAATGGAAATTCAGTATCAAATGGTAAGCATTATTTAATCCCAAACCTCTTCTAACACAAAATTGCTGAAGTGCATCTTTCAATGAGCTTTTAAAGATATAGTCAAGCTGGAATCTCCCGAGTTGTGAAATATCTGTGTTTCTGGAACTGGCTTAAATTCATATGTATGAACTGATAAGCCCCTCTTGAGTAAAAGCTGAATGTGAAGAAAATAAAACAGCCTCTGTTGAGGAATTTGTAATTACTGCTGCTCAAAGTCTGTAAGTAACCCAAGGCATGGAGGACTGAGATTTCATACTTCCGATCCTGTCATCAATAAAAATGGAACAGAAAATGGAAAATCAGGATCGCTCATTGGTACAATGGCAAAATGTTTGTAATTGCAACAGGAAGATCAAAATGGTGCAAGAACAACAATCAAATTGAATCTTTCAAGGTCCAGTGAGCATAATCCTAAGGATATAACACCTGCATTGTATAACACAAATACACAAAAACTATGCTGGAAAAAATAAAAGGGAAAAGCTATTAATTGAAATACTGCATTTTGTTTTCCAAATATGCTCTCCTTAAAAAAATAAAATAAAATAAAATAATAAAAAAAAAGGCTAAAGCTGTTTAATACGCAAAGGTTTGAAATGACAAATCAAGTTTTTTTTTAATCAGAAATATTTCATTTTGTGTTCCAAATATGCTTTCCTTTAAAAATAGGCTGAAGCTTACTGTGCAATGTTTTGAAATTAAATAATCAAGCTTTATTATTTGAAACGAAGCATTTCAAAATTATTACTTTTTTTTTTTTTTTTTTTTTTTTTTTTCCCCGAGAAAATGTATTCTGCAGTGGTTGGCCAAAATAATTCTTCCTGCTCTCTCTGATAATCAAAGCAGAAAATTCATGCAGTCTGAGAAGTTATCGGAATGTAGAGGTGCATTCATTCCTGTATGGAACTGGGAACACACTGTAACAGAAGAAAAAGGCATCTTTGTCCATTATAACTGTGTCCCCATTTGTATCAATATAACAATTTAGGGAGGAGGGAGCATATTTTCGGCGTGTATAACAGTCAGACTGTTATATTAACACAAAATCTGTGGGTAGACCAGGGCTTTGATTCCTTGCTATGTAGGATTTTAGTAATATATTCTGATGTCCTAATGGGACCTGTGGGAGATCAGTTTTTTATAAGAGCAATCATTTTATCCCAAGATCCCTCAACTGGGAGTTCAATCACAAGAGCTGTGTTTCTTTCAGCTTAGAAATGAAGTGATGCTTTATGCTTATAATTAGTGATGATTATAGTTAGTAAATGATCACAGTTACTGAAATAAGTACTCGTTGCTTGCATAGAAGGCCAACTAGTAGGTGAGATGGGTCCTCATAATTGTGTGAAGTTTTTTATTAGTGTGTTTGCAGCCTCTAGTAGCCAGGGCCATTTGTATCAATAACACACTGTATCTATTATGCATTAACTAATTATTTTTAAACTATTTGTAAATGGAAAGTTTAATCGTGAAAGCATAATGTTGTGCAATGGAATTTTCCAGTAAGATATTTTTTCCATTAAAAAACACCAGTTCATCAAACTCAAACTTTCAATGGAAGGTTGCCAGTTTTGATGCAGCATTCATAAGCAATGTTTTGACATTCACTGTATACAGTGAGCAGAAAAAAGACCCTTTAGATCTCTCAGTATCCCACTGGGTAAGGAATTAACATTATCCATGGCATTTTAAGGTTCAAATCTACGTTTTGCCTATCAAACTGTTGTAGAAATGTTGCAAGCTTTAGTTTTACACTGACACAGACCAAACAGAAAAAAAAATTGTGGTACAGATTTGTAATTTTTCCAGAAAAACATTATTAGTGTTAATAATACGTTAACACATTATTAGTGTTAATAATAATTGAAAGTATTAACAAAATGGAAACCTTCAGAGTACTTAGACTGCATGAATTGGAAAACAGCTTGCCAGTTTGCTTAAAAGAAAAAATTCTTCCAGAATTCAAGTTCAACATCATCATGATTTTGAAATCTGTGTCTTGTTGGATATCTCTAGGCAATACTGATATTTTTGAATGTGCCATGAGATGTTTCCATCTAAAACAGTTTTTCATTTCTGTTACTGTATTGAAGATTCCACTAGCTTTTAGGAAAAGAGAACTTGAAATGCGCTGTTAATTCATTGATGATGAGATTACAAAACTTGTGAGTATACACTAATTTGCTTCCCACTGTTATACAGTGGAACCATATAGTCTACTTTCCACTGTTAAAACTAAAATCTAGATTTATACATTACATTATACATTGAGTTAATACAAAAGCAATTTCTTAAATAGGAGTACATCTTTGCTGTTAAGTATGAAGCAAAGTGTTAACACCACTCCTCTGAAGCATCATGAGACTTAAAGTCACTATGGTCATAAGAATAATCATCTTGACCATGATGTTAATCTTACTTCTATCCTGATGAATTCTTTAGAAAACCATTACTAAGCAGCTAAAAAGATGACTGGCTGAGCTTCCAAACAGATTAATGCTGTGTTGCTTTGAGAAGCAGAGTTTAATTTCTGGCACTGCTGTTAGTCTGGAATTTTAAAGAAAGTTTCTTTTTAATTTTACATAATGCAATCCTCTTCTTCTTTATCTATAACATTAGTGGTAACAGCTTTCTACAAGTCTGTGCTATGGAAATGTGACTTTTCTTCCACAAAACTACCACACCTACAAGAATTTTATTCTAAAATAAAGTTTTTATTTATTTATTTATTTTTAACTAGTTTCTTGTCCAAGCACAAAAAGCAATCAGAAAGCCTATCATAACCTTTTATGTTACAGTGCTGAAAGCTGTGATACTAAATCACACAAAACAGCAAATCCACTGATGGAAAACACTCAAATCCTGCAGATAAAAATGTTGTTTATTTTCACTTTATACTTAATGGGATATAGAGGAATGTATATAATCATTAGGTGAAAATATTAAATATGACAACTAATGAAGTGACTGAGGTGAATGAACCTTTAGTTAGTGAAAGGGACAAATTCCCCACATGTATGATGTTTTTCCCCCATGTAGTGCTAACAAAGGAGGGGCATGTTCCCATGACACAGGCTTGAGCACAGAGCCTTACATCACCTCCTTGACTTTCCTTTCGTTTCACGCTGGAGCAGTCGATATGTCAAGAGGAGCTTACCAGTAGGTCCAACCTGTGTGAATGCAGAATCACAGAGAGAGGTAGAAGGTTTGTTGTATTATGTTGTATCATGTCACAGTTATGAAGTCCCAGAAGCCTTTGTGATGTTGCTGTTGTTTTGTAAATATGGTTGCTGTAGGTCTGGAAGTGCAGGGCCTCCAGCTGTGGGGAAGTAAAGCCTTTGAGACTAGAAGCTCTCTGGAACCTCAGAACCACCTCTAGACGTCCAGTGATCTAGATTGCAATAATTGTGAGATGGAAGCCATGTATCTGAAGGGTCATAAGAGGAGCATCTGATAACAGGGCAGGTACGGGAAGTAGGAAGTATAGTAGCAAAGTCAAGGCTTGAGTGTGGGATCTTCCTTTTAGACAACATAGAGAATGCATTATGGGATAAAAAATTAGGTTTCTGGTTTGAAGACACATTGATTGGGACAAGGCTGTGTTCTCAAGGGCTTCAGCAACGTGAAATGCATTGTCTTGCACCTGGGTTGTGGCAACCTCCGCTATCAGTAGAAGCTAGGGGATGAAAGAACAAATCTGAGCCCTGCCGAAAGGGACTTGGGGGTACTGGTGGTTGACAAGCTGGACATGAGCCGGCAGTGTGCCCTCACAGCCCAGAAAGCCAACTGCATCCTGGGCTGCATCCAAAGCAGCGTGGCCAGCAGGGCGAGGGAGGTGATCCTGCCCCTGTGCTCTGCACTGGTGAGACCCCACCTGGAGTGCTGCGTCCAGACGGGGAGTCCTCAGTACAGGAGGGACATGGACCTGCTGGAGCGCATCCAGAGGAGGGCCACAAAGATGATCCAAGGGATGGAACACCTCCCCTGTGAGGACATGCTGAGAGAGCTGGGGATGTTCAAACTGGAGGAGATAAAGCTCCGGGGAGACCTGATAGCGGCTTTTCAGTATCTAGAAGTGGGCTACAAGAAAGAAGGGGACAGACTCCTTAGCAGGGCCTGTTGTGATAGGACTAGGAGAAATGGTTTCAAATTGAGAGAGGGGAGATCTACACTAGATATAAGGAAAACGTTTTTTACAGTGAGGGCGGTGAACCACTAGCACAGGCTGCCCAGAGACGGTGGTGGATGCCCTGTCCCTGGAGACCTTCAGGGTCAGGCTGGACAGGGCTCTGGGCAACCTGATCCATCTGTAGGTGTCCCTGTGCACTGCAGGGGATTTGGACTAGGTGACCAGGGACAAAGGTCCCTTTCAACTTAAATGATTTATGTTTCTGTGATTCTTATTATGTGAAATACATTACTTTCATTTAACTTCCCCAATCATAGATTACTGATTGACTCATATTCCCTGCTATCATTTTCACCACCACTTATAATTTCAGTAATAACCTTACAAAGAAAAATTTTGCCAAAATTTGCCCAGTTAGACTTACTATGGGTGACTTGAGAATAGTTTCATGAAAGCCCAATCCTGGTAACATAATTTGTGCTACAGCCTGAACCTCTCATTAACTTATGATATTGTAGTTCTGCCCCTGCTAAACTGATGTTTCCAACCTTGTGCTGAATTAACCAAGGTCTTATTCAGTGCACAGCTGTGGTATTCTAATATTTACTTAGGTGTATGTAAAGGAAAACTTTAAGAGTGCAATCAACTACTCCATTTATCTTTCCAAATTCCACCAAGCCTCTCCTTGATCTGTGTTGACGTGCTGTTGCTGTACATGGAAACTTTACTTATTTGATAAGACCGCTTATCAAAGTGCTTTTCATAGGAATAAACATAAAATCATTGATAACCTTATTCTTAACTCAAGGCTGTCATGCACCACAGATCCTAAAGCATATGAATATGGTGCAAAAGCAACATGATTTTCAAAAGCATTATGCTGACCTAGGAAATTTTTTCATTCAGTTACAGATATCTAGAATTATACAGGTGCTTTACAATATGTTTTATTCAATTTTAATTAATAACATAATATAAAAAGGCATTTTGCATTAAAATGTGGTTAATTTTTTACTGTTGTTTGAGATGCATACAAAATGAAACCATGTGAATAAATAATTAGTTCAGGAACTAAATAAAATAGATTTTTTTTTTTTTTTGTGTTGACAAAAATTGATTTTTGGAGGGAAATTTTGAATAAAGAAAAACACTTATTTCAAACATTTCATTTGGCCAAAAATATGTAATTTTGCTGAGGGGAAGTTTTATAGCACAGGATTTGTTTGCTGACTTTAATAAATGTAAGAAATATTTTACAAACCTAGTATACTGAAGAACATGAATGTCAGACCTTGCTCCCATATATACCTAATACATCGTGGACCAGCTTCAGAAAAGCTTCCACCAGACCAAGCTTCTACCTTGAAACAAAGCATGGTTCAAAGCATTGAGAGCATCTGAAGACACACAGATGTCCTCTCTGCTTCAGGCAGAACAGAACTGAAAGTCTGCATTCTCACGAGATTTGTCCTAGCTCCAGAGCTTCAAGCAAGTTTTGTACCGTTTCACTGCCTGGGTGTGTCCAAAGAAAGTCCAGATGGTTTGGAGCTGTAGAAAAACCAAATTTATGAATAGTTTACACAAGCTTCATTCAGAAGAACAAAGCAAAAAAGATCTGTCCTCAGTCACAAAGCTGTGGAGATGCACCAGTGTAAGGGGGAAACTAAAAGTGAGAAAGGAATAAGGATCATTCATTTTTTAATTCCTCCTTTGGAAGGAGCAATTGCTCCTTCTGTAAACTAGCATAAATAGCTATGATACTGTTTACACTTGATAAACAACAATCTTTCCAGCTTTGGTAAGCATGGAAATAGTAAATACCCAGGCAAATGTGTGATATTTTTCATTTGTTTGTGGCAAAACATATCAAGATCTTTTGAATCTTGTGCTCAAATCAGCCAATGCATAAATATCAGATATAAAATAAACTATTATTGTTCTTCTTTAGGTTTACCAGAGGAAAATGAGTATTCAAGACTGTCGGCCGGCACTACAGCAGGATCATCGACTCAAAGACATAGGGAGAGCCACACTAGTCAGGTAAAGATGCCATTGATGGTTAAATGGAAAAAGTAATTCTTGCTCCATAAGAAAGTAGAAAATTGTAGTACTTGTATGTTGAAAGGTTTATTGATACAGATCTGTGTGTTGAGTATTGAAAAATGCTTCTCTTACAGGTTTGTGTTGAGCTAAGGACAGTAACTAATTCTCTGTTTTTGTTTGTTTTTTTTTTCAATGTGGAGATAGTCATCCTCCATGATTAAAATAAAAACTATCAGTATCAATTACATTAGCCTGCAACATTTAAATGCTTTATTTTAGAAGAAAACTTTAACCATTTGCAAACTTCTGTACTTGATTCTTCCAACACTACTTGCTAAAAGCTGAACACAATTTCAGTTCAGTTCTTCAAAATGTCACTCTTCAGTAAATAGATGGTTGGCAAAGTGTCTCACAAATCTTTAAAACATATTCCATGCCATGCACTCAGAATTACATGCAGGGAAAATCCCTAAATGCAACCATAATAAGAACTGTGACAAGTTTAGAGAAGGAACATGCAGTTCAGTGATTTTTTGATACAATTGCATTAATGAATAAACATCTTTCAAAATGGTGTTGCAAAAAGAAAAAGTAAAAATCTTCCTTCCTCAAAAAAAAAACCAAACAAACTAAACACTAAAGAACATTTTAAAAAAAGCCTGTGCTTGCAGGGCTGAACATTCTTACTGTAAAAAGCATTCCTCACTATTTTGAAATCCTGCCATCTATTTGAAAATTGTTGGTTTTAATTATAGTTGACATTTCTTAGCATACTGATGGTGACTCTTAACAGCATACAACCCTATTGTAAAACTCTTTGCCAGACTTCGGTTCAGTAACCTTATCACTTTAAAGTAATTCTTGTACAGATGTACGAAATAGGACAGGTCTTTGAAGGCACTGATTGACTAATTGCTTTGGAGAAACATAGACTGGGTCCTCAGGTTTCTTGGCCGACACTCTGTCATTTTAGCTAAAGGAAATCGGTTCATTAGCCTTCAGGGACTGCTAATATTTATGTATTTTTTAATAGCTCCCTGCTAGTTCCTTACTGAAGAGAGAGGAGTTAATTTCATTTTTGTCACAGGATCTCAAGGCTCATACAGATCCAACGGAAGCCTAGGTATTGTGGCTTACGGTACCATCATACATCAGGTGATAATTACTTGTGTCACTGCCTGAAACTTTCTGCATACTGCAAACCTACACACTTTAGAAAGCAAGTTCTTCAGCTTAGTATCTGTTGACACACAGCGTAAGAATCAATCTTAACAAACACTTTTGGAAGCAACTGCCATTATAGAGTATCGTGCAGATATGAACTCAGCAACTTAATTGATCATCTCTAAAGTAGAATCTGCCGAAAACAAAACAAGTTCACTCTTGGCCACAAATGCTGCTTGTCTAGAGCCCTTATTACTTAAAGGTAAATTTTTATCTGGATGAAAAAGATAAAAATTGAAAAATGGTGTTAAATATTAACAAAATATTTCTCATTTGAAAGTTATACAATAAAATTCTACTTTCTTCTGCTAGAAAAAGAAAAGGAAAGAGAATTAAAAATAAACCTTGATTTTTTTTTCTCACTGGAAACGGAAAAACTTCTATCAAAAGAAATGAAAGGTCTTACATTTTACAAGAGTAACAAAGCATGTCTTTTTTTTTTTTTTTTTTAATAACACCTTTTTCCTTCCTATTGTGCC
>VXAV01001113.1:132367-143651 GCA_013399715.1 Alectura lathami
AATGATTTGATTAAAGAGTTCAAGATTTTCAAATGTGCCTGGATCTGTACTCTTGAATTCTTATCCCATCATTTTCTTCCAGAGTCAAAGAAACCACCTGAATGGAAGATATGCTTCTTCTGGTCATTTGTGCCATAATCTTGCCTAGGCAGAAGATTTTGTTTTGACTAAGAGTCACTGCTATTTAGTCAGACTCCAGGAAGTGATCCAAAGCATATTGGAGACTCCAAAAATGTTGAAATCACTTAGGAGGATCTAACTAAAATCTCATCTAAAATTAAAAAAAAAAAAAAAACTTTATAAAATATTGCCTCCGTCATGTTTCTTTTACATCAATAATTTCTCAGTTCCTTAGCCAGTCCAATGGACTCTCTTCTCTTGACAGAGTTTATTGCTTCTTCTCATCAAAACTCCTATGAGCTTGTGTGTTTTAAAGATGTTAGCATAAAGACCGTTGAGATAGATAAGTTGTTTGGCATGTCAGGAACAGCAACAAGACAAAATAGAGACAGCAAAGGCAAGACTGTGTCTTTGGCACCTTGCACAAAAGCTAAGCAGGCCTGTCTTTTTCTTTTTTGCAGATTCAGGATTGTATTTTTTATTTTTGATAAAAATATTTTAAAGTTGTTATTAACATTCATTATGAAGTGGGGTGCGGTGTGAGAAAGACACAGTGGAATGAAGAAAAGCAGACCAGCTAAAAGACTCCTTCCTTCTTACGTGGGCAGCAAGAAGCAACATGGTTTGACTGTAAAGGGATAAGATGGACAACATGGAGATAAAGAACAGATGGGAATGAGGGGCAGATTGAATCCTGGAGTGATAATAAGCATGTGTGTGGGGTGGGAGTGGGGAGAAAAGCAGGCAGCGGATAAGGGATGAATCAGAGAAGGAAGACTGGAGGAAGTATAAAAAGACTGAAAGTAATAAGTAATAAAATGGAACAGGGGATTTAGAAAGAGGAAAGAAGGAAGAGACAGAGAGTAGAAAAAAAAAAAAAAAAACACCAAAAAGGAAGATGAAGAGACGAGGAGACAAAGAACCAATAACACAGCAGAGGGTGATGGGGAAAAGAGAGAGATGCACTAAGGCATTAAAAAGTATGAAGTCACATGTGATGTTCCAGTTGTGACATTCGTCTTCATACACATAGTGTAATATTTATGTTGCTTGAAATAAAAATAATTGTAATAATCCACCTTCACTTATATGATGGCTTACTACATAAATTAATTCACAAGCTAGTGACCCAGCCATCAGAAGAAAAAGGTAGAAAAATTCTTCTTAACAGAGGCAAAGCCTCTTTGTGCAGTTTAGTTTTCTCATGTCAGAATGTTGGCTTATTTGAAATCAAATGTTACATGCATTCAGCATCCTAGAGATGTACTCCCACAACAAGATGTAAGTAAGCAAGTAGCTGGTATTCTAGTACTGTTTGTAACTAGCTGGTTACCCCCTTCTGAAACATGTTTTATCTGTCATGTGCTCAAAAGGTAGGACATAAGATTAAAAATGATGATTTTTTTTCACTTGTTATATTAAAAAACCTGCAGTCTTATCTCTTCTATTTTGTTTAAACCCCATAGTGCTGGTTGGCAGATTGCAGTAATATAGCAGCCAACACCTGACAATGAAAAATTGGAAATGTCTTTTCATATTCATGAAGAATGTATTTATTGTTTCATTACAGCTTAAGCCATAGCTCTTATTTCATGAAATCTCATTGCTTTCAGCACTCTCTTCCCTCAGAAAGAGCTGCATATTCATTATAGTTTCAAGGGCTGCCTTTGTTCCCACTTGATTTAATATTTGTTGCCAATCACTTCTTTTGTTGACTGTTCAAAAGTTGAAAAAAATGAATACACAAGAATGTGACGCGTTCCTACCCCCGTCCTATTGTCCTATTGTTGGGCTTTAGCATTCGTTATTAATATCTGTTAGGTTTGGCTATTAGCTGGAAGTAATCTTTGATCATCTTTAAAGAAGAATGTCACAATGAACCAAGTCTAGTGTAATGACAAAATCACCAATGCTTTTGTAAACACATAACTTCCAAGAGAGGACACAGAATGTTTCATATTTATTGTCAATCTGAATCAGTATATCCCCCTAAATAGTGTTTTGTTTCATTGTTTTGACAGTAGTACCACAGAATTCTCTTCGTAATGTCACATCCAGACAAAAATTGGGACTTATAACACAGTGTGGCTTTATTTTTAGAAGACTTACAGCCAAAAATATGTACTTTATATACCAAATAGTATGAGCTGATGCATACTATATTCATCAGTAGGTACACATATCTCACATATTCCTGTGTTAATGGGGTTTAGAGGGCAGACACTCACCTCCTCAGCAAGCACGTCCTACTTCTGACTGCTGAGACCTCCAAAAGGGAAAGTGTAGGTTCTCCCTTTTGAATGAGTAGATTTGATGATCAGCTCCCTACACATTCAAGGCCCCTTTTCTGTCTCTCCACTTCATCGTCATTGCATTTTCCTTTACTGGAAGACTGTGATTATTGACGACAAAGGAACGTCCTCCTGAGCGTCTCTGCACCCTCTTTAAGCTCAGGGGCTTGGCCAAGGTATGCAGTGATTCTCCTTGGGCCTCCACAATTGCCAGTGGGTCACCATAAAAGGCTGCGTCAAATCTGAGGTCAATGGGAGGGTGGTCCGCTACGTCATGGACAGTACCTGTGGAGAGTGACTTCACTTCAGAGTTCACAGCTGTTAAGTGCCTGGTGTGAGAGAGAATAAGTTGGTACCTCTGGCCTTCACTCTCTTGCATTCACACACTGCCATATGCATGTAGATCAGACGGGAGGTGCACGGCTAACAGCCCACACATTAAGTGATGTTTGCCTCTAATGTTGTATGACCGTAAGTGGAGCCTTTTTTGCAAGAAGGGTGATATACAACATTCGAAAATAGGACTCGATGATGGTTTTTGTAATTGCTTCAAAAGCATAGTGGAAAATGTAGTTTAAATGTAGACCAGTGAGATTTTTGAGAACTACATAGAAAAATGATTGGAAAAGTAATTGCGGTTTGATCAAATAAAATATCACCATTGCTACCACAGAGTACCAGTGATCAGTTAAATAGCAGCATTCTTTCTAGTTGTTTGTTTGTTTGTTTTTAATTGTAGTTTATGATATCGGTGCTTTTGGTCAGCTGCTCTGAAGACAGCTGCAATAGATGATTTGTTTTCAGAACTCATCTTTAGAAAAGCATTGTTGCTATCCAGAGCATAATCATTTTTCTGAAGCATCAGAGGTGAATTATGAGGATTCTCCTGAAATCTTTAAAGAGCAGTTTGTAGTCAGTCTGTCTGGAGAAAGAAATATTGCCTTAGAGAAAAAAACAACAACAAATTCATCTCCGTGTTAAGTTGAAATTTAAGTCACTCTGGGAAGGTGTCATTTTGTAGATGATAACACAAATCTAGTGTAGAGATAAACTCAGCCACACCAAATAATAATAAATAAATAATAAAAACCCACAAGGTCCAAATAAATAAGTAAAATATACCCCTGTTTTGAATGTGTAGATTTGTCTGACTGTATTCCCAGCTCAAGTAATCAGAGAGCCTGAAATGTGTGCAGTCATATATTATTGAACATTCCCTACCTTCTTCCAATATTTTTTGCCAGATTATGCTACAGCTATACACAAGATTTGTATACTGACTTTATTTTGCAAAGATATAATATCACTGATTGCTGAAAGACCTCCAAGCTGTATGGGAGGTGATTAGCCTAATTAATCTGGAATATTGTGGTTCCAGGCATGTTACTACTTCGTTGAGGGAAAGGTGAAAAACTGATGACCAACCCTTGCTTTTGCAACTAAGATGTGTTCCTGGGGGGCAAAAAAAAAAAAAAAAAGAGAGAGAGAGAGAAAGAAAAACAACAAGAAGAATAAAAAAGAGAAAACCCCAGGAGTATCCAAGAGCATGAGAGAAAATCAGACAATTTGTACCACAAGTGGAATTGTGTTCAGACTCATATGAAATCTGAGTGACACCAAAGGTGCATGTAGCCCAGGATTCTGCTCCTGACCAAAACTCCCTTTGCCTAGGGAAAACAGAGGGTTTCACAGTGCCTCTTTCAGACAGTTTCAGGGTACATCCTCCGAGTTTCCAGCTGTCTGTGAGGAAGACCCTTCTGGAGGCAGAGTTACATTCATGGGTAGTAATCCTTGGTGGACTTCTACTCCATGGACTTCTGTGGAAAATCCTTTCAAAAAGCCAAGGCAAACAATGGAATTACATTTTTTTGGGTGAAGCTTGATAGTTTTCCAAATGCCAGGTGATAGCAGAGGGCAGGAATCAAAGATGTCTATGCCCAAGTGATCTCTTACACCAGAATATCCCACTTCAAGAATTGGGTGGAAGAAAATGAAATGTCTCTCCAAAAATCAAGATTGCTGAAAAATGCTTGTCAGGGAGGAAAACATTGCTTCCTGACTTCTGTGGTGTTCCACTTCGTTTTAAATACAAAGTCTGTTACTTTTAAGATTGCCTCCAGTTTTTAAATGTCAGCAAAGTTCTGACTTCCTTTGGTATGCCATTTGTATGTCACCTGATCTAAAGCTAGATTTTTTCCTTTGGTGTAATATGAAATTTTAGCAGACATTTTCTTGCTTAGAACAAAGCAAATGCAATATATGTCAATTACGGATCTCATGTTTAACTCTGTTTAAGATGACATAGTTTCTGCAGACCAATTTCAAATTTGTAGCAGATAGTACTGGTCTGCTTTGCTGTTTTCTCCTTTCCAATAAATCCATTTGCCATCCATTTGGAGAGTTTTGTTTTTGGAGATTATAATATAGCTCCAACACAAAGGACAATTATCAGCAGTTTAAGAGAGCGATTAACTAAAATCACTTTACTGTTGCATATTGTATATCAAGTTATTATGTCCTGTGGGTCTGCATTTACAAAAACAATGCATGTCCCCGCATTCACAAGGCAATTGAATGAATAAGCTTGGATCCCAGTGGTACATTTGTATTTGGAGATTTTTAATTGGAATTTAGAAGCATGTAAACTCATTAATCATAGCTGCTCTCTAATCCCTGCAGGGGTCTTACGTGGCAAATGCAGGATTCCCAATCAAACACAGATTTGCATATTGATTTATGTTGAATGCTTGCCTAGGTTTCTTAACAGACCCTTCTTTAACTGTGGTCTTTCACCTTGTATCTTCAAATGAATATTTTATTGTTAAATAACATGAAGAGTGATGGATTTTTTTCTTGATTGAAGAGTTGGTGGAAAAGTAATATGCTCCTGATCTATGATTTTTTCTAACTTAGAAATAAAAACAAAACCTATCTGTTTTGGAAAGTAAAAGGTTAGGATTTTGGAGAGGTTGCATTTTGTTTGTCCTGTATGTAGGAGAAAAGATGTGACTTGCGTGTTTGGAAGCAGTCAGTGTAGGGGCTTATCAGGTACAAAAAGAAAACAGAGAAAGATGAAGCCTTTAAAATGAGTTAGAAATGTTTATTGTGAGAGAGATGCACGCCTCTCACAGGCTGAATCAAAATGTGCTGCTCTCACTAACAATTGCATACAGTAAGAATTGTGTCTTTAATTGTGAAATGAGAGGTGAAAACATCCTGTTCACTTCTGTCTTTAAAACTGACAATGCACAGCAGACACACTGGGATTTGGGAACTACTTTAAAGGCTCTAGTAAACATAACTATATAAGCTGGAGCACCTGCCCTATGAAGGCAGGCTCAGAGAGTTGGGATTGTTCAGCCTGGAGAAGAGAAGGCTCCTGGGGGGACCTGATAGCGGCCTTCCAGTACCTGAAGGGGGCCTACAGGAGAGCTGGGGAGGGACTCTATAGAAGGGCATGGAGCGACAGGGTGAGGGGTAATGGCCATAAACTGGAAGGGGGGAGATTCAGGCTAGATATTAGGAAGAAATTCTTTCCTGTGAGGGTGGTGAGACACTGGCACAGGTTGCCCAGAGAGATTGTGGCTGCCCCCTCCCTGGAAGTGCTCCAGGCCAGGCTGGATGGGGCTCTGAGCAACCTGGTCTGGTGGGAGGTGTCCCTGCCCATGGCAGGGGGGTTGGAGCTAGATGATCTTTAAGGTCCCTTCCAACCCAAACCATTCTATGATTCTGTGATTAGTCAAAAATTGGTAGTAGGCTGGAATTTGTTCTGGTTAGATTTTTGGGCAGCCTGCAAACTGGAAAGGATTAAAAATATGGGATTTGTTAATGTAGTTTCATTTCTAGGATAAATATGACAGTTCATCCTCAACATTTTACATTTACTATATAATTTACTGTAGATCCAGAACAAATTTTAGAAAAATAAAATTATAGTCCTTATAGACTCAATCTCGTCATGGGTTCCATGATGGGGCCTCAACTTTACTAACAGTTTAAAACACTAATGGAAGAGAAACATAATAAAGCTGCAATAATTAATTGTGAGAATCTATTAGTTACTTTAAAGCACCTGTATTAAAAACTGTGATAAAGAACATAATTAGCAATATTTCTCTGAAGGAAAAATATGGACTAACGACCTCCTGCAAATGTCTCAGAAGTATAGATTTGTATGCTACGCTTGTCCTTGAACCGTGTTGTGATTAAAAATCTGTTTTCTGTTGTGCTTCCATATCTGTATTCAGGAATTTTGCTAAAACTTTCGGAAGCACCTAAAAACAAAACTACAATAAAACACACAGAGCTATGCTTTGTGCACAGAAAATTATTTGTATAACATCCAAGAATATAATTAAATGCTTCTTTGCATTATCTAGTGAATCTCTGGTAGAAAGATCACTGTAATTGCAAATGACCAAAAAACTGGCTGGAGTACAATAGACATATTTATGAAGAAGTAAACCCTACATTTGGCCAGGGAAAGAGCAAAATGAGGTAAAATACTATTTTGTAAATAAGAGAATGCATTAGTCCAAATTAATAAATCTCTGTTAGACAGACACCGAGTTCTTTTGCCCTAGCTTGATGCGTAAGTCTGTGTTGGATTTGACACACAATTAGGGAATGCAAGATCTTTGTTACTTCTCCTTCTTATAAAATACCGTCTGTAAAGTTACAGCATTTCACCTTTTAATGCAGAGTGAATTCTACAGCCAAACCTGTAAATAACTTTGAAACTAAGTTTAAATGGGCCTGTTAATCATTTTGTCTGGCATACCTTTTTGTCACAAATGATTTAAAAATGTGAAACTTTCAACTTTCCATAATTAAAATGCTCTGTATTTTTTAAACAGCCTAAGAACTAAGGCTATAATTAAAATAATTTATGGATTTATAGCTACTCTTCTTGATTCTAAGACAAAGTTTAAATCCACTGTGCCTGCTTTAGTTCCTTATAGAGGAACTTAGGCAGAATTTATAGGCATGAATCCAGGAAGACAATTCAGAAACTCATTCTCCAATGACTGGGTAAAACTTAAGTATATATAACTTGGTAGGCACAATCATGCTCTAAAATTTTCACAGCTGCCAGCATACCCCCAATATGATCTGTGGCCATGTTCCTTTCTCTTGTGCACTAAAACCACAAGGGATTCACTCTGAAGGATTTACCATAGCATGCTTATCATGCACTTAGCACAAAGCACAGTAACCAAAGTCCCTTTTCCTTCCACTCAGCCCACCTGTTGTAGCTGCAGTGTCCTGAGCTCACTCTCAGGATGCAGGAACTCAGTCCCTTCCTTAGCCTGAAATAAGTCACATCTTCTGATTTCCAGATGTGCTCTAACCACTAGATTATGGTGAGAAGTCCCTCCATGCTTTTCCTGTTAGCACTGAGACACTGGTGCTCCAGCACAAACCAAAATCCATAGTGCCAAGAAGACAGCACTTTCATCTGCACTGCAGGCTTGGACTATGAGGTAGAGGGAGTGGGCCCTCTTCGCCGGGCTGCTCGTTAGAAATTGGTTTTGTTCATCTTGCTATATTCACAGTGGGGAAGATGGACCTTGCTTAACTGCGTCAGTCTACTGCAATCTGTTGAATTGCTCAACTCTGTGCGCTCTTCTCTTGTACATCACTGTCTTTGACACTTTTGGTTTATTTGTCTGCTTAGTAAGGACTCTGGATAGCAAACACAGGGTAGGTGTTTCTGCCAGATGACAGGGCTGTTAAATGCTAGGTATGCTATATGTTTTTGTGGGTCTAGCCCAAATGCTGTGCTGCTCACATCTGATTGACCATTGACTTTAAGTAGGAAAATCCTGGTCTACGGGTGGTGCTATCTCTGTCCCTTAACAGTTGAAGTTCTTTGTTCAGTGTTCACTGAGAAGATTAGCACTCTTAAATTACTAACTTCCTACACACCTCATTCACCCTTCACAAATTGCCTGTTCAGGATATAGAATAATAATGAAGAAACAGAGCTTGCTGTCTTACGTTATGCTTCACGTAAAATAATTCAGCAAATCTTTTCTATAATGAATATGTATAATAAGTCTTTAGCTTGTCACCGGTCTAGTCATGAATGGAAAAGAGAAAAGATATCATCTTGTTCAATAGATCTAATTAAATTAATTGTTTCATTTGAAGTTCTGCCATTTCTTGTGCATTTGATATGTTTCATTGCCACTGCCAATGCACATCCTCCATCCATGTTGAAATATCAACTTTTTACAGCATGTTTACCAGATCAATCTCATAATGAATTAAGATTTGAGATATTTTTCCATCCTTGTTTAAAAAAAAAAACAATGAAAGATGTACACTTGTTTGAGGACTGGACTAAGATTTGTCCACTGTACACTGAAAAATGAGCTGTATAATGAAACTGCTGACACAAAATGAATTTACAGCTTGCAAAAGCAGGGTCAGGAAAGTAAAGTGCCCATAATCTGTAGGTAGGATGCATTTGTCAATTGCCTTGCCCAGGCAAATTGTTCTCGCTTTTCATTCTGCACCTGTGTGCTTTTATGGTTCTTGGAATAGTCATGGAGCTGTCTCTATTCAAAGAGTTTATATATCTTTCAAAACTGAAAATTCCTCTGTAGTTGATTAGAGTTGTGCTATCAAACTTCAGTCACCTGAATGCAATCAGTAACCCCTACAGAGTTTCAAACTATCTGTTTTTTTTATAAGTATACTGATTTACCAGTGTATAAGTACATCTTTGTTTATATCTGAAACTCTTTCATATGAAACTCTTGTGATGACAGTCTAACTGACTTTGTATTTTTCAGCATCTCTCTGAGAATCATGTGTAATATTGGCTCATGGAATGCCTAATGTTTAGGTGCAAATAAGGAGTCTAAATTGGGAAGACTGAATTCCAGTCTACTTGTTTCCTAAACTGGGTTATGCCCATAATCTAAACCCACAAAAATCTATACAAATCAGCCAGAGGAAGCCACAGTACCTCTCAAACTATACACCTGTTCTACAGGATAAAACTGTCTCACCTCACTTTCTTGAAAATTGTTCCCAATTCTAAAAGTTTCTTTTGCCTTCTAATCTTTCTACACACACTGAATGTGTATATATATATATATATATATATGTATATACACAAGACGTCTCTGGTAGCACTCTGTGGAATATTTTGTTGAGTCGCTAGAGTGCATTGGTGCAATTTGTGTAAACATAAAAACAAAAAATTGTTTTGATTTCATAGATCATACATACATACATACAGTATGTAGTTGTATGGGATGACACCTAAAGATACTTTAATGACATCCATCAAACACTTTCCGCCTTTCTTCTTCTTTTATTTATTTATTTATTTTTAACAGATGGAATTTATAACTGTACTTGAAATTGTAGTGTATTCTATTAATATATGGGTTAATGCATTTCTCTCTGAAGTATCAGCCAGCCAGAAACTAATCAAGTTCCTAACAGATCTTCGGGCATCTCCATGTAAGGGCTCCTTCCTTTTCTGATGGCACTTGTGAAAGTCCTGACTTGCACAGGACATATTTGGAGCAGCATTATGAAACCTGTGTAAGCTTCTTTACCCTGGTACCTGCTATTCATTCACAGTATAACAGGAGCCACAAGCAAGCACAGCCTCCTACCCTAGGAACCTCATTGCCCATCAGTGACAGAAACGCCATTCGTGTCACTCAGCCCTCCTTGCAACCGGAACCAACTGCACGTGCAGACTCTCTTGGTCGTTTAAGGGCACTGCATGCCTTTGTCACGGTGACTGAGTTGCAGCCATCTCTTGTTATGACAAGGATTATAAACGCAGCCTTGCCATGAATAACCGTTTTTCTCAATCGCACATGTTGTGTGAGAAAAAAATACGTGCATTCGTAGGTGCCTCTTGTAGATGCCTGTGTGTGGTCCTTACGAAGGAAGGTGGCAGGGTAAGGGCTGTGGGTCATTGGCTGTTTTGGTGGGTTTGATTCCTGTTCCCTATAGATAGGCCCCTTCTGCAGCAGAGTATCCTCAAACAGATAGCTCTCAGTACCCACCCTAGGTCCTGCTGTACTGAGTCTTAAGGGACAGTGAGATGGACTTCATAGTGTAGTGGACTTGTGCTGACATGATGTATTCAAACTGACTTGTGCAACATAAATAATCGTTGGAAAAGTTAAATGGAAGGGAACAGTCTCTCCTAGGTGGCTTAAGACTCTAGTTCAGGACCATTTGGCTAATTCAGCATGAGTTTATAAATAGTTTCAGGCTGACTAAAACTACATTTTGACTCATAATGTATTTTAATATATATGTATATATATATATATATATATGTAATATATATTGTATTGTCTGGAGTGCTAGCCCCTACTTCTAAGAATTATACATATCTGTAACAGTAGCTTTATTAATTCCAAGCACCAAAACATGTTATAGCTTCTTGATTATAGTTATTTGGATATTTACGTTTAGGGGAGAATCCTTGCTACTCCTGCAGCTGCTGTCTGCTCTGTGTAAAGGACTATTTTCTGAATATAATGGTATTAGATGACAACAGTTGTAAGACCAGGTTCGTAGAGATACGGACTGCTCATCACAGTCAAGAGTTGGTTTTGCGTGTTTCAAAGGATTGTGTTCAAGTAGCCTTTGCTGACTCAAGGATGGTTTTTCCATTCATTTCGTTTTTGGTACCTGCTTCATACAACTTCAGTTCTGTGACTTTCAGACATGAGACTGAAGGAAGACAATTCTAATTCATTCATCTTCTTTATTCCCAGGGTAAACAATGATAATTGGGGGCAGGGGCAGTGAGTTAAGCACAAAGTTTTAAACCCTTTCAGAGGAGAAGATAGTGTCAGATTAGTAACAGTCTTGTTTGATCTCTTTTT
>VXAV01001114.1:9522-33780 GCA_013399715.1 Alectura lathami
GAGAGCCCCGCCCACGGGGCGTGGCGCGAGAGGTTGGGGCTGGCGGTGCCCGACGGCTGGACAGCGGGGTGCTGCAGGCTGTGGCTTCGTGTGCTGGGTGGAACCCTAAAATCCTCGTGTTCCACCTTGACAGTTAAGGGTGGTTCCCTGCGCTGCTCAGAATTGGCACCGCCTGTAACCTGTCGGCCGCAGCCCAAGAGCTAGGGGTGCGTGAGCTTCAGGCTCCTGGTTTGTGACTGGTAGCGCCTTCGCTTTCACCTCAGTGATTTTTAGTGGTGTGTGGGGAAAGAGGATAAAGCTGCTGAGAAGATTGATGGCGGATTAATATCCACCATCCGGCTGGAGCCGTGCCGCCGGCGGCGGAGCAGCGCCTGGTTATAAATGGTTTAGGAAGGGCTCGCGCAAATCGCAGCTGGGCTGGCCAGGAGGGAGGCTGAGGTCTGCGTGGCGTGGGGCCTAAAATGCCGTTTGTTCCATGAAAGAGGAGTACCGCCAGTGAATACCCAGTGCTTTTTGAAGTTAACGGTGCTGCTGTCCTTGTACTTAATACTCCATGGCTTCAGCCATTAGTGGGTGACTATGTTCTACACTAGTACTTCATACTTTTAATGTTCTGTTACTGATGATCAGCAGAAAAATGGATAAGATGATAGCACAATTGCATAGACGTTTAGCTCACAGAAACGATGTGACTGCTTGCAATTGCTCAGACATGTCTCAGCTTCAGTGGATCTTAATTTCTAACTGAAAGTCAATGTTTTCATAGATGGCAACTGAGACCAGATATTGAGACCACTTTTAAACAAAAGTACTTTGACAGAATTATCTAGAAATTCAAATCCTTTGAATCAATGGGAGACAAAATATCTTTGCTCTTTGAAAGTTGGCTGAGGCCCTGACAACAAATGGCATTAGGTGTGTCCCATATGAATCTTCTATCCAGCTGAGCCTGAGGTCTGTCAGACCTAAATCTTTAGAACCCTCCACCACTAACAGTCCACCTCCCCCAAACCAAGAGCAATTGCAACCCTAGTACTGTTTATGTTGATAATACTTTCTAGGACCAGAAAGTCCTGGAATGAATTATGCTACAAACAAGGAGTTCAGAGAAAACTCAAATATATTTAGAACAAAATACATATTTTAAATTATGGGTTTGTAACGGCTTTCCAGTAGAGGTTTTCAATTTATTTATTTTCCATTTCTAGCATACATTTTGGTCTGAATCATCATCAGAGCCTCTATTTTGAATTACAGACTCATAATTCACTAACCTAATGATTTATTTATTTTCAGAAATGAAACTGTATGGTGTGATTCAATATACAGATACCAATTAGGTTCAAACAATAAAAATAAAAGGGCATTTTGTGAGACAGATGCAACTTTAAAAATATTTTACTAAATAAATGATGGGAAAGGTACAAATTTTAGAAACTATTTCTGTCTTAGACTGGAATATTCTTCAGGATGACAAATGGCCTCAACTTTGTACAAAAATAATACCAAATGAAATTTCCATGGTGTAGACAAAAAATAGTGTCAAACTTTCCATTGCCTGAGAGTAAGACGCCTTCCTCAGGATGCTCGCGTCTGAGCCTTTGCATTTTCTTGTAGGCAACTAGATCCAATTTTCTTGTAAAGGGCTGAATTTCTCTTCCTGTCTGGCACAACCTAGCACAGGTGCAGAGGTGTAGGCACAGGCTACTGCAGGTGTCCTGGCACTTGATTCTAATGCTTTGACCCTAGTGGAGAAACACTTTGTAGGAATCCCCATTCTCTATTGTTCTCATCAACAAAGATTTCACTCTGGTTTCTTCCAAATAGCTGGGTGCACGTAGTGGACAAAACACCACCCCAGGTGGTGGCTCTTTCACAGGGAGTAAGAGACATGAAATCTGATCCAGAAACTTGTGTGGGGAAAGGGTCAGCTTTAACAATTTCTAAATTCATCTTCAAGGAATGAAGGAAACTCCCAGCCAGGTACAAGCCATGTAAATGCCCGGAATTCATCAGTTTCCCTGCAGTTTGGCTGGACAACGGAGACAGGCACAAATCACTGTAGGTTAGGTCTCAAAGAGTCATAAATTTACAACCACCTTCCTTGGCAAGGCAGGTAATTTTTTTGTAATAATTTATGAATACTTGCCACAGGTTGTTGAATTTGTTTGGCTTAGAGCCAAAAGCTCGAAAGGGCAATGAAAAAGTTAAAAAAGACTCTGTGATCAGAGGACAAGAAATGTCACAGTGATATTGAAAGAGAAAAAATTCTCAAAAAGTCCTTAAGCAGAACCAGTTGGGGAAGCCTACTGTTACACAGACTTTCTCCTCAGAAATCAGTCATTTTTAATGGAAATAATTTAATAACAAATCGAGAGAGGTATCTTGGTTCCAGGGTGGAATTTCCAGACAGAAAGAGATGCATTACTGGGAGTAACCCATCTACTGTTTAGGTACCTTCCTTGGATTTGAAAGCAAATTCATATCCTTGCTAATCTACTTCTCGTATATGAGGTGGATAAAATGTTGGGTCCCACTTCTTGGAGGTGTTCCACCTTATATAAGCAGTTAGGTACTCACTGGAACAGCAATAGTAACCCACCTGCTCCCTGAAGGTCTTAACTCCCTGTTAAGAGAAATGACTCTCAGTTTTCATGGAAAAGTCTTAAACCTCAGTTCCACAACAGAAGCTGTGAAACTATACAAGTACTTCTGAAATTTCATATCATATCTGGTTTCATCTCTAGGACTAAACAGTCATTTATTTTAAAAAATATTGTTCTAGACAATTACACAATGGCTTGTCAGTCCAGGGTACCCTCTGCTCCTGTATCCCGAAGAGAAGAGATATGAAAGTGATCACCCAGCCAGACCTTCTTGGGGTGAAAGAGTTATCGTATATCCTGCAGCCCAAGAGCAGGTCAAATAGTGGGACAAATAAGGATTCCAGCTGAAAAGGTCTGAAATCTCAGTAAAAATGCTGATGACTTTAAAAATAAGAGAAGGAAGCAGAGTTGTGGGCTGCAAAATAACCACAGCATTATACTGCTTTCCTGAAAAAGACATTGATCAGTGTTTACTGTAATTTTAGAAACAGCATGCACAGATGAAGAAAAAGTCTTATGTATATAGTATGAGAAGAGATACTTCTAAATGTAGAACTTGAAACAGGCAAGGGGAAGAGGTAAAAAGAATCATTACTGCCCAGAATGGTGCATGTTTATTATGGGTGCTGTGTTTCCAACTCACACACTAAGTTTACCTGTCCATGCTGTGCACAGCTAAATTGTACCTTGCACTAGAGCGTTTCCCTGGATGTCACTCTTTGACATAAATGTAACTTGTTTATTAGCTCTTTGTCATCAAACAAAGCAATCGGTGGTGAACAAAAGAGGTTTCTAACTGCTGTGTCAGCCATGTATCCAATGTCCTCAATAATCAACATTTTCTGCTCTATGACTTTTCTTCACTTCTTGTTAAATGACAAATAGCACACATTCTGTTCTGTGCTGAAAGGGCTATTTCGATAGCAAGGAAACAACACAGTCGGTTCCTCCTCCTTTTATCCCTTGGTCTTGTTTTGCCATCTAATTTTGAAGCTTCCAATGGCACAAGGAAGCAATAGCTGCTGGGGAATTAGAAGTTTCCCAGTGTATACAGCCATTTCTCCCCTCCAGTCCCTCTGCCATGAGATTGGACTGGAGCAGCATTCCTCTCAGCCACACATGGCCAGATTAGCCTCTCTTTTGAGCCCATTTAAGTTGCCTCTTCATCAGCCAGAGGAGCTGGTCTGGAATGGCAATACTGATGAGCTGTGTTCCCAAGGAGCCAAGCATGCTGCCTTGCAATGACCCCGAAGCCTGCTGGATGCCTCTGCTCAGAGCTGCCTCCCCACTGAAACACTGCATTGCGAAATCTTCACTTCAGCAGTTAAACTTCGCTACGCAGGGGCTTGCTGCATTACATGGATTTACATCCCATTCATTACATACACACTTCGGCTGTTTCCAAATGTGTTTAATTATTGCTTTGTAATACATTCACTCGATTCAAATATTTTAAATTTTTTTGTAATCCTTTATTATTGCAGCACAATGACATCGGAATGTTTAGTGTTCTGAATGACTGATTGCTCACATCCAAATAGCTTTGTGCTTTCAGAGATTAATTTATGATTTGCTACACTCCCTTCCCAAACATTGACAGGATTTTATGTGTCTTCTGGTTGTATTGTGAATTGCTCAGAAAGAACCATTTTGCATCTGTGAAGGTAATCACCTGAATCATTGTCGACCACAGAAATGTGCTGTTGATCAAAGCCAAATACTATAAAGTAATGGCAAGCGTTATTGCTGTTGTATAACCTGCAGTAAGGAGAGCAGACTGCGTATAAGACCTACACTGTCATTTTGTCATGTATATTTTAGTTTGATTTGTGGCCTCCCATGATCTATGAAAGTGCCACAATTATTTTTTATGATTCTGAGCTTTTCGTCTCTCACAATTTCTTCTGTGGTGTTAAAACAAATTCAGACAGAAAAGAAACTAAGAAAAAGAAATTAAGAAAAGGAAATTTATAAAAACAAACTAGGAACATTAATTGTGCAGTTCTTCCCTACACAAAAGCAACCACAGAACCCCCAGGGCTGTAGGACATTAGCCTGCAAGTTATTTAGGACAATGGTAAACCTTGGAACTGAAAATTATATGCCCTTATTGGGGCAACAAAATAAGCAATTTTCTAAGCACGTCTTCTGAATCTTTCTTTTCCATTGGTCTCACTGGAGCAGAATATGAGAATATCCAGACTGATGTCCTGGCAGAAAAACAAATAGCTGATGGAGGAAGCCCATTCTTAAAAGAGAGTCTGACAACTGTTAGGAAAATTCCGGTTCCCGTGATATTTGTGGAAATCGAGTGATTTTAAATTCACACTGCTAGACTCTGCCCTGTGAGTTTGGAATACATTGCTGCATGGTTAAGAAGACAGGAAGAACAGGAAATTGATGAACGACTTCTCATTTTATAACGCTACGCAAAGCTTTTAAAAGTCCATTTGAGATAAAAAATAAATAAGCAACTATGTATAACAGGGCTATTCTAGCAATCTCTGCATTCCTGGAAAATCACAAGAACCTCAGATTTCTTTTCTGTGGTTTCCAGCATATCTGCAGAACACCTCAACAAGTAGCATCCTTGCAATGCATTCTTTTTCTTTAAAGTCTGTTACCCTGTTTGTAATATATATTTGCTGCACACATTTAGTGGTAAGATGAGCGTACAACAAGGGCAAATATCTCAAGTATAAAGTCTTTGTAAATTCAAATGACTGGAAATTGACTTTACTCTGCACTATATCACTCCTTGCTGTCAAAATTCCACTGACAAGATCTTATAAGATGCAGCACCGTATGCTTTCTGATTGTTAACAAGCCTAAGGAGAATTGTATTTATTCTGCATGGTCCTCCAAGTACACAAGTATTGAATTTGCCCACAACACCATCGTGAAAAATCCTCTATTGTGCTATAATTGTGCTAAAAGGACAGACTTTGTTAGAAAACCCCGCTTCCCTTCTGGGCAGAAGAACAGGTCTCTTGGGATGAGTGACTGATAGACCAGATGGGTGCTGGGACTATGACACGGTGGAGGGACGGGCCAGTGCAGCTTCATGAGGTTGAAAAAGGCAAATGACAAGTTCTGTCCCTGGAGGATGATAACCTTGCACAACAGTACAAGCTGGGGGCAGCCTCTTGGAAAGCAGCTTAGCAGAAAAGAACCTGGGAGTCCTGGTGAACACTTTGCTGATCGTGAGCTAGCCATGTGTCCTTGTGGCAAAGGAGGCCAACAACATCCTGAGCTGCATTAGGCAGAGCATCATCAGCAGGTGGAGGGGGAAAGTGGTCCTTCCTCTCAGCTCAGCTCTGGCAGGACACATCTGGAGTGCTGGCTCCAGCTCTGTTTTCCCCACTACAAGGAAGACTTGAGCTTACTGGAGATAGTCTAGTGCAGGGACACTCAAATGGCTGAGGAACTGGAGCCTCTGTCGTTTGGGGAAAGGCTGAGAGAGCTGGGACTGTGTGGCCTGGAGAAGGAAACACTCAGAGAAGTCTTATCCAATGTATAAATATCTGATGAAATATTTATTGTGCAGAAGACAAATCTAGGATCTAGGAGTAACATGCTCTGAGCAATGGTTTGGACCAGAGGGTCTCCAGAGGTGTCTTCATTTGTTAGCTTGTCCGTGAGTGTCTTCAGACCAGTTCCTTGTAAATGAGAGTTTTGCAGGTGTTAGGATTATAGCAGTGGGTCTGAAATGTAGGTCTGGGACAGGTCTGGAGTTTTGTACCAAAATTGTACATGTTTTGAGTAAAAGAGTAGAAGCAAGTATGAGGAACTAAATGCATGTAGAACAGACCTAACCAAAAAACAACTGTGTAGGTGTAAGGCCTATGGAGCCAGAAGTGTGGGTGGCAGCAGGGCAGGGGCCCTCTCTGGCAGCCCCATCCCACCTCTCCCAGAAGCACCAAGCAGAGCAGGGCCAGGGTCAATGGCTGGCTCACCATGGACTGGGGACCCCAGGTCAAGCTGCAGGGCTGGGCCAGCTCCATGGCCAAGCTGGGGGACCTGACAGGCCAGAGGGTGGCAGGGCCAGGACTGGGCCCTGGG
This sequence comes from Alectura lathami, assembly GCA_013399715.1. Classification (NCBI taxonomy): domain Eukaryota; kingdom Metazoa; phylum Chordata; class Aves; order Galliformes; family Megapodiidae; genus Alectura; species Alectura lathami. The sequence continues at coordinate 16,191 of VXAV01001114.1, forward strand.
GCAAAGCCTGGGGCCTCCCTCAGCCCCCCTGGCCTGGGCAGAGGCCACTGCCAAGGCTTCCTGGCTCTGTTTCTCGCTGTACCATCCCTACCAGCAGGCACTGGCCTGCAGCACCTTCATCTCAGAGCCAGTGCTTGCTCCCTGGGCAGGGGCTGCCGAGCCCTGGGCACTCCAATCTACAGTTGCATCCATGCTGGACTTCAGGTTAAATTAGTAATTGTTTCACAGCCGTCTGTGACTAATCTAACTGAGTGGTTGGAAAGGAGCAATGAAAGAAATTTTAATGTCCTAAAGCATGTGACTGTTACTGTTGGGAAAGAAAGCAAACAAAGGCCCCCCCAGTGAGGTGCTAACTCCTGGTGTTCATGAGTAAGCATGCAAGTGAATAAGAGGCTTTCCGTTCACTGCACCCAAGCCTGCATGAAATCACGTTTGAGCTTCTGTATCAGCATCAGCATTGTAATCACTTGCCTTTGGCTCTGAGGCTTATCCTTCCTGTATTACAAAGAGCTAGTGAGTTGCATGTATTCATTCACAGATTGTTTTGAAATGCCTTAGCTGTTTTTTCTGGGTATCTGAGGAAACTGGAGGATGACACAAATTCCTGTTTAGGTAATGCTATGTTCCTACATAGCTAACATCATATTAGCAAATAATTGTTTTGTGAGCAGGAGCAGAAGCAAAAGCAGATTAAAGTTAATTTATTATTATTATTATTATTTTGGTAAATATGCACTCTTTATCACATTGCATTAACTTGGTAATATCCATCAACCCTGAGAAAGATCATTTTTTTTTTTTTTTTTTTTTTNTCGTATTGGAGCTGTAGCTGATGGAGGGAGCTACAAGATGTTCTGAAAAACATCCCACTGTTTGCATCTCCATGACTGACAGAAGAGTAGTAAGAAAACACCCCAACTAAATAATGAACTCATAAGACAAGTAAAAAACTATACAGAAATAGGAAACTGTGAGATGAGTGAAAATGAGTTTGAAAAAGGGATGTGAGTTCACAGGAATCTAATCAGAAAGGTTATGGGACAGCAATATGCTGGGAGAGAGAAAACAATATAAAGGGTAAGGAGAAGCCATTCCGTAAACGTGGTGATTAGAGGAAGAACCAGGAATGATCTTTCAACAACTTAATTAAAAGGAAGAGCAAGAGATGTGTAGAGAGTAGCTATCAATATCTCACTGTCAAAAGATCTTTTAATGGATTTGTCCAGAGTGAAGGTTTATTTGTGAGTGATAAAATGGAAAATATTCTTACATTGTCAGATAATAAGTGCAAAAATTTCAGGTATGTTTGAGGACAGGATTAAAATGAACAATAATCTTGATAAGCTGAAAAAATATAGGATCAGATTGTATTGAAACAAATAAAAAGGGCTACAGTTAGGCAGGAATAATCACCTACACAAATGTGATATGGTCCTGTATCAGTTCTTCAGCGGAGGATCTGAGGAGAGGTGATGTTATGGTAGATCATAGGCTGAATGTGAGGCTAACCAGAAATTCAGATTGGGGCTTACAAACAGTTATAGATTGAAGGAAATAAAAAGTCATTTTTCTGTTCTGATCATCACTGTTAAGGCCTGTGTTAGAGTAACTTATGCAGTTTCTCAAGAAAAAAATACAGGACAATTGGAGAGAGTTTAAAGGAGATCAGTAAAATTTGTCAGAGGTCTAAGAAGCATGACTTACTGGGAAAGAATTAAGGAGCCGGGATTGCTTAGTCTACAGAGGAGAAAACTGAAGGGTGATATGGTAACAGTCATGAAATACATAGAGGTTCTTCCAAAACACAGAGTAATCAACTCTGCAGGTCCTTGGTAGACAGGAAGAGGAACAAAAAATGCATGTTAAATATTGGGAAAGTCTTTCTCACGGTAAGCTTAACAAAACAGTGGCATTCATTGCCTGGCTAGCTTGTAGAGTCTCTGTCATGGATACTTTTTAAGAATAGGATAGACATACACCTGTAAGGAATGACAGTGTCACTGATTCTGAGTTGAGACAGGAGGATTATGATTGCTGGATGGTCTCTTGAAGTCTTGTTGGGTTCTTAGAAAGAAGTTTCTACCAATAAACCTTGAAGCACTTTTTACAAGAGTTATTGTATTTAATAATGTGTTTAGGATTAAATCATCCCCATTCCACAGGAAAATTAAGGATAGTTAGATGTTTAAAACCCACTGTGTTCCTGTAATCTGAGAAATCTCCCGCAACCCAACCTACTACTAGCAAGTCTACCAACAACCTGTCATCACAGTAGCCATGCAATAAAAATTTAACATTGTTCTTTACCTATAGTGTTCTTTAATTTGGATATTTGGCTGTCAAGTACTGGTATAAGTTTCTCACACAGGGTCACATAGGACAGGAAGTTAGGTGTCCTGATGAGGACATTTTGGTTCCCCAAGCATTCATCCCATCTGTTTTTCTGTAGTTCCACCTGTCCCTACCTGCAGGTCTGGCCAGAGCTGAGGCTTTGTATAAGGCAGTCTGTTGTAAAGGAACCAACACAGTGTGGTCCTTTGAGTTTTGAGTTTAGCACCGAACCATCACAAGAGTCTACTCTGCAAACAAACAAAAAAATGTTTCTCCCATACATGCCTTGACCTGCTGGCAACTGAAATGTAAAAGAAACATTTCATTCTTACAAATAAGCAAGAAAAACAAACAAACAAACAAACCAACCCCAAAGAACACCAATTAACCAACCGAAATAGATGAAAGCACTGCCTCCTTTATGAAAAAAAGAAGTTATATGTAATGCCACAAAGGTAAAACAGCACATTACTTGAGCATAGTCTTTCTCTAAATGCTTCCAGGCACTTTGATTTTTCTGCCAAGAGGAAACAAAGCTGATGGCTCACATTGAAAATAATTCTTATTCAAATGTCTCTTCAGATATTGTATCTAGACTTGGAAGGTAAGGAGACAGGAAGAAGGATTTTTCTTCCTGATACTTCCTGATACTTGTCATACAAATTCACTATATCAAAATGAAGACCATATTTCTATCCTTTGGTGTAATTTTTGCTAACACAACACTCTGAATATGGCCATGAAATCAGATTTTAAATGGTGAATAATCAATACAATCTCTACTGGCTTTCATTTTTAGATTTTTTTAAAAAGTCTGAATCAAGCCAAATATTCAGACATTTGAATGTTTCCATACTTGCAGTTTTATTATATTATGTCCTATTGGTCAGCAATAATGCAGCATAGAAGGGCAAATTCCAATTTGGCTGGAAAATAAACGTTTTTGTATTGCTGTCTGAAGTGGTATATATAGAATCTCCATTAAACAAACAGATATTGTAAAAATAAATTCCATTTCCTGATTTCATATTCAACTTTCCTGTTAAAAATAGTTCCTATTACCGTTATGTTATTGCTTTCCTTTAAATAATCATACATATGCTGATTATTAAATACAAGATTGGAATTACGCAAATGGGAAGTGATTTATTTTGCAGTTGAATAGTGATCCAAAGTCAATGAATTTGTTCCTAGATTTGATTCTTTGCAAATATGAGATATTCATGACAGCATTTGTATTAACTGTTTAAGATAATATAAAACATATTTAATTTCTTCTGGGAACTCTCTTTATAAATTTATCCTGTAGCTGTACTTGGCTAATGATTTCAGTTTGAGTCATGCAAATCATTAGTTCTGAAAAATAATTAAAAGGCTGATGCTGATATCAGGTTAAAATTCACATTATTCAAGAAAAAAATGTGTTTGTGTTACAGATGGCTTCTGAAGTTATTGCAGTGGAAGATGTTAAAAATATTTTTCGATTATTCATCCTTATGTTCACTTTATGCCACACAACAAATATAAACAAACAGATCTGTTTCTTCTCAACTTGTCTTCAGCCTTTATACAAAAAGAAACCAACACAGAAAGTTGTTATTTTTAATTGAATTTATATATGCATTACAAAAACGCTGTTCTTTTCTATGGGTCTTCAGGTGTGCAGAAGTTTGTTGTAAAAATGTTTAGAACTTAAACTTGGGCACAAAATTGATCTCACAGTGTTCTTTAAAATCTGTAGATCAAAGGCACTTGGGAAAACACTTATCTAATAACACCAAAAGACCAATGCTTTCAAACTTTGAGACTTAAATCTAGGGTGCAGTTCCATGGACATATGAGCTGATCTACTTACGTGCTGTGACTGAAAGGAGAGCTTCCTTCACCTTTTTGTCTTCCACTTCAGCCTCTCTCCTATTCTCTCTCCTTTCTTCTTACCTCAGCCTCGTTTCTGCATCTTCCCTCCTCCAGCCCTTCCCCACTTCTGACCCATCTGGTCCATCCCCACCACTGCCCTATTCCAGCTCCCCATGACCTCACCTGAGCGGAAGCAACGAGGTTTTACTAACCAGCTCTGTGGAAATGAACTCTGAGGTCCATCAGCATCAAAAGATTTATGAGATAAATAAACAACAAAGGTTTGGGGAGAATTGTCTTTCAAATGGTCATCCACAAAATTACTTTAACCTAGACGTGGGAAAATGGCTGAAAAGGGGGTATAGTCTCTCTAAAAGTATGTTCACATTTTAACAGAAGTTAAAATCTTTAGGGTAAAATGCAGTTGCTACACCTGGGATGGCATGCAGTTGGTCCTGTTCTGCAGTGGTTCCCAAGGCAACGCATCCCGCTGTCGTGGCACAAACTAAGGGTCAGAATGACACGGAGGGTGGGGTGGAACGAAGGCTCCCCAGCTACCCTCTGCATATGCCCTGTGCAGGAGATGGAAACGTGATAAACCATATTCTAGACAACATGTCCTGCTAATATGATACAGTAAAATGGGGGGTGGTGTGGAATGGAGGTTTCACAGCCATGCTCTATTTCTCCCCCATGCAGGAGACAAAGACATGAAAAAATCATGGAGCTGAGCCAAGGGATCACATTATAGCAACTGCCAACCGAAGGGGTAAATCACGTAGTAACACCAGTCACTAATCGAAGTATGTATGACTAGAGTCACTCAAGCTCCACCTAAATGTAAGGGAATAAAATGGGTTGACACAAGGGGGAAAGTGGGAGAAGACACCATCAAGGACTCCATCATAGCTGCTGGGATCACTCGATGGGCTGAAGCTATCTTGCCTATTAGGTAAGAGCTCTCATGTATGCATGCTAAATAATATCAATATCAATAATCAAGCTTGATCATGCTTGCAGTCAGTCTACTGTTACCGTCAATCTCTGAACCTTATCCTGTCACGATATATGTTCTGTATGATAAAATTTGCTTAAACATAATTTTCCAGAGACTTGAATAATTGAAACTAAGGGATTTGACTTAGTGATGCTGTCCTGTGAGAGGCTCTGAACAGGTTAGTCGAATCACCCTCCGATTCAGTGGGCTGTCAGGGAGACAGGCTGTTCGGGCACAGGGAGGTCACCTTTCTTGAGCAACTAGACAGGCAGGTCAGATCAGAATGGGTTCGTTGATATCATACCCTTACTCTACCTGTGAGAGGCTCAGCTTCCTTGCCAACTAAATCGTCCTTTTCTTAACACGACACTAGAGGTTTGGCATCCTACTGACAGATAGCCCCTAAAAGTTTCTGAGTTCTTTGAACATAGAGTTGTGGTTTTCTGCACTCCATAACATAGAGAAAAAAGGGAACAGTCCACCTGCATCCCTATTTTTTTCCTCAGTTACACTATGTTAATTTCAAATAAAGGAATAATGCTAATCTATGGCACATTCATTTCAATACTCCATCAGACTTTATGGGTGGAGAACAAAGACAGTGTATTCAGTACAAAATTTAATAACAGGAGAAGAATGTTAACAAGGTTCTGTTCTCCCCGTTATAATATGCCTGGCAACTATGGATAGCACAAATTGGATTGCAAGGAAAAATTCCTATCTCCAGCACATCTCCCTAATGAGGCCGAGAGATTGTGGTGGGGGTGGTATTATATTTACACACATAGAAACATTAGCAACCCTTAGGAAAGATTAAGTTCCTTCTTAGCAGTATTAATGGGGGCAAAATGAGGAGGTTTTTTCACAAAGAAATCAAATTCAGAAATAAACAGGAACATTTGGCTCAACACCAGCAGTTTTCTAAGAGGATTTTTGCATATTTTTGTTCTTCTATCATTTAAAACTGGATCAAATTATTTTTTTGCTTTTGAACTGGTGCTCTGAACACCAACCTTACTCAACCCACCAAAATCCCACAGTAAGTTTTCTAGAAATTATAAATATTCTCCATGTTAATGAAAATGTCATACCTTTCCTTTACCCAAAGCAGGCTGAGCATACAAAAATACCTAATAATCAACCGCAGCCTCAGCTAGTTTTAGTTAATGCAATTTAGAGGTTAATGTACTATGTTTTAAAATATCATAAGAGGCTTGCTTGCCTTATGGCTAGCAGTCTTTTAGACATTTAGATTTTTAGGCTTCTGTAAGAATCAGAATCTGGCTTTTCATCTTTTCCTTAACTAGAAGCCATGATTCTCAGAAAATAAATAAAACCTTTGGGAGTTTAAGGGGAACCATATATTGTAAGAGTCTCAATAAACCATGACATTTCAGACAGTGATAAGAAAGTCATCCTTTCAAAATCACCAGCTCAATTATACATGGATATGACAGTAGCTGGAACCTGCCGGTATTAGGAAGACATTTTTTAGGCCACTGGAAAGTGCTGCCAGGGATCAGCAGGGGTGAGGTGCTCCCTCCAACACAGGCAGCCAGGAGCCAGAGGCAGCACATGGCCAAGTTGGGGGCACTGTGGGGAGCTGGGGACCGGCACTCCTATGGCACTGCTGGGCTGGAACGGGGTCCTGGGCCCATGGACAGGGCTTGGGGAGGCCCCAGGGAAGCTGGCAGGAATAGTCAGTCCTATCAATGCACTCCGGGCCTTTCCAGATGTGCATGGGCTTTCGTTTGAGAAGCAGTAGACACTTGTCTTCACAGGTGACTTGAACAGAGTTCAACATCCACATTGACACGAGACAAAACTGCTTTTTCCTCACCTGTTTTGAGATGAAGGTGGAAGAAATAAGTTCACTGGCACTGGGAAAACAGCTTGTACTGTATCTGTTCTACAGATAAAGTAACAGTTCATTTTTTTCTGTATTACATTAAGCAAAAAATACATTCTGGAGATTGAGCAAAAACTCTGCAGGTCAAATAACTGTTTTACATGTCTTTTGTACTGTACAATAAAAACTAAATAAAAATCAGTGATGTATTGAGGGTCTGTTTTTGCAAGAATGTAGTTGATCAACACTAGCAGACGCCAGGAAAGGGATTTTGTGAATGCAGCAGCGTTCCAGTGGCTGTGATAATGCGGCATCCAATTCCAATGTGAATATAACTGAACAGAGGTTAAAAAGAACACTGTTCTGAATAAGAAAGCCTCTTTAATGCATTTATAAGCTTAAACATTTTTTTTTGTGACTGGCCACATATAGTAGTTATCAGAAGATAGCTGTGCTTGACAGTGGGAGCTACATTAACTACAAAAGAACTGCTGGAGGGATACTACCAAGATCTGTGTCAAGATCCCAGAAGTCAGGAATGGCAGAAGTGAGTTGGTCTGTGTAACTCAATTGACAGCTTCTCGTACTTGCATTGTGGGGTAGTCTTCAGTTAAAGCATCAGCATCCCATCAGTAACATAATATCATAATCATAACATCAGTATGTCCCATCTGAAGACAGACATCTAGATATTTCAGAAAGGGAAATTTCTCAGTAATGTCTTCTAGAGTAAACTTTGATAATTTTTGTAGACTAGAGATCTGTGATTTAAAACACTGAAGTAAGATGAAGTCAATTCTCTCCTGAGTATGGAGGACAGTTTACTTCTCAATGTTCTGGTCCCTGGCTGCACACTAAAGCAAGGGGAGCAGAATCAGATGCAGTCAAAGCCCTTCTGAAATGCGGTCTCCCTTAGGTGGCACGCATGCAGTTCAGTCAGTCTGAGAAGATGCAAAAGTTTATCTGCTCAATGATGTTAGACCTGAGGGGTTGTAGTTAGTTTTCTAATGAGAATTTACCAGCATGTGCAATTTAAGATCACTTTTTGTTATTGGTCAGTTAGACAGATTTTCACTACATTGCAAAACCTATTCCCAGATATAAAAATTAACTTTCCAAATAAAGGTCAATATCCTGCTCTACAAATTCTAGAAAATGGAATATGCAATGGAAAGGCTGTAAGGGCTGTTTTACAATGTGGGCAAAGTGATGTGATCCCCTAGCTTTATTCTCAAAAATGTCTGAATCATGAAGGCTGAAATTTTCCAAAGAAGCTGTTGTGCAAACAACAGATATGGGAAATTTTCATTGTAAGCAGTTAAAGTTTGCATAATCACAAGACCTCAAAAATAAGAGCTTTTATTAGCATCTATGGCTCCATCTGTAACACAATTTATTCCAGTTGCTTGTATTGCAAGAATCCCCAAATATGCAAAGGACTACCCAGATGTCTGGCAGATCCCCTGCTTTTTAATAAACCCTGAACATTCAAAGTATATTAAGAAAGTTTCAGTGAGCATCCCATTCTCTAGAGAGTCTAACATTTTGACAGTCTTTTGCAGGCAGATATGAGCTCGCTTTCATTACATTCTAAGTCAACTGGAAGCCACCCCGATGTTGTAGCACATTTTGGAGCCCAGACTGGTATACTCTCACAAGGGCTGTTAGCTTTTCCCTGTGCCAACAGCTTTACATAGTTCCTAGCTTGCAAATGACTTGTGTCCTGTCTCTCTAGACCACATCTACCTGCAGAATCTGTGTAGAGGTGCCCATGGGAAAGGAGTTCAAGAAGTGCTGCCTATCTTGTACACACGGGAGGCTGCTGACACAGGGCTTGTAATGGGAATAGTAAAGTTGCTTACAACAGGGAGATTTCTGTTTGGCAGCTTAGAGGGAACTGGCTGCAATCATAAAAGTACACTGTGGAAACGGAACTGTATTGACTCATTATGATGGTTTCTATCTCGTTGCTACCCAGCACAGTTATGCACACTGCACAGAAACTGGATTATCAGGAAGAGTGAAAGCCCATCATGGGACAGTTATGTCCCGTTAAATCCAACAAACTAAATAACTTGCAGTGCCTTTCAGAGCATGTATTATTTATTATCAGTCATTCAGTCCCCTCAGCTGTTTTTCAGATTTGACCTGCACCGCAGAGTTTTGCCAGCAGTTATTTCAGCTGCAACTGTGAAAATAATCATACTCCCTTGCTGACAGAGCCGTGCTGCAGAAGAGAGCTTTTGTTGGCTTGATTAATGTTGCAGGGGAAAAAAACATAACGTAGTTGTCAGAAAACCCCTCTTCAGCAAATGCACACTGCATCTTCGCTAGGCTTCTGTGCCAGAACAGCTGTGCTCAAACAGTGAAGTCAACAGAGGCTCTGCAGGCGAGACGAGCTCTGAGATAAACAGCTTTTAAAAAGCAGCCATAATGGAGCCCACATGTAAGAGGAAGAGAAGGTAAATTTCACTTACTATGCATCACAGGGATGGTTAGGCATTCCGTGAAATCCTGGATCTGTTGAATTCAGCAGCGAAGGCCTTGTAGGCACAGAACTAAATGCAGAACTCAGGCTGGAATTTACTCTCAGGCTTAGGTCATCCCTGTAGAACTAAGGTGTTAATCTCCTCATATTAATATTCTTTTCTTTACAAAAAAACTCCTAATATTTAATTTTTAATATACTGAGCTATAATATTTATTTTTCATATCTGTTTATTGGAATGCCGATATGCTCTTTTCTTATTGTTGTTTTATTAATGCATTGCTTTCTCAAGATAATGGAAATCATTAGCACAAGAAAAATATCCATGGAGAACTGTGAGCTTGTAGGAGTTACTTATCTTTCTTATCCTTTGAGAGTTTGTTTTTAATTCAGGGAAATCTCTTAGGTCGAATTGACTGAGGGAATGGACTGTGAGCTAGGCGCAGCCAGGAAAATAAAATAATAATTTGAAAAAGAACATTGCTCTGAGCAGTGAACATGAAGAACAGAGGAGTGGAATGTGCTTTGCAGACAGCTACCCAGTGGGTCGTGCTGCAGCGTACAGGAATGCGCTGCAGACCTGTTGTCATTAAAATTCATTGATTTCCTGAGACGTGTAAGTTGAGCTTGTCATCCTCCTGGTGCAACACATAATGGCTTGCTTCCTCAGTGGTGTTAGTCTTCTGTGCCTATGTCAAGTCAGTGTTCAGTTCCTTCAGACAGTCCCAGGGTATTCCTCATGTTCGCTGAAGGCCTCAGAGCTAAATCTTAAAGTGATTAAAAAAAGAGACCAAACTATATTACAGTGTGAATTTCAGTCAATGAGCTATGGAGACAGCTGATCTCCTCTGGGGTGATGGAACTTACAAATCAGAAGATCAAGCACACAGAGCTGGGAGGTTGGACAACCTCAGGATTGCACACCATTTTTCTTCCTGAGGAAACCTGTTCACATGCTTACTTCTACCTCCTGGCTAAACCAGGCCTCAATTCTGTAGTCAAAATAATGATAGTAATAACAATACACTATCCTGAGCATAGATATATTTCCTGAAACCTGAGGGAGACAAGAGACTTCATGAAATGCTTCACTGCTGGAAATCTGGTTTACAAGTGGAAGTTGTTTACCTATGGCAGTGACAGGTAGGATTTTCAAACCAAAGATGACCTGATATGAGTTAGGAATAATGATGACAGTGTTTTGTGACTTTTGTTGTATTTATATGAAATAGGAACAGTACAGTTTTTTTTTTTTTTTTCCTACAGTTTTGTCTGTTAGATTTATAACAGCAATATATAGAAAATCACACTCAGATAACTGGGTAACTAACATATTGTGCATCTGGTTTTGAACGCTGGCCTTTTATCACAGACCATCAAAGGTCATTTATCTGCCTCACTGTATGTTATCTCTCACCTGTCGTATGAATCATATCCTTGACGTTTTTACATACCTGTGGCAACGGATCACTGACTAGGAAAAAAAGTAAACTTCACAGCCATACTATATTTGTTAGAATATTATTCAAAAACTTACACGTTATATTATTTTCTTCTTAGACATTCTAGAAGCTGTGTCTTCTGAGACTAAAAAATCTGTTATTTGGATTTCAGCTGAGAGAACTGATAAAAACAAGCAGATGCAAGATTTATAGATATACAGATTTGTCAATTGCAAAGGTAGATGGATGTCACCTAATAATATACTCCTTAAGTCACAATTAAATAATACAAATTAAAGTTAATGACAACAACCACAACTACTTTCCATTCTAAAAGTTTTCTCAGGTAATTATGAGGGTGTAATGAAGCTACCCTGGCTGTGTCAATAACGCTGTCTATACAGATGCATATCCCAGTATGAGAAAGACTTTTTCTGGTCTAGTTGAACTCAGTTTTGAAGGAACTAATGCCAGAACTGGAGAACAGCCATTTAATAGCGAGATAAAGGTGTCCACATATGAATCTGTATTAATGCCATTGTAGCACTTTGGAATCACATCTTTCCTTTCATTGCCTTAATTTTCTGTGTGAACAAGAAATCGCTCTAATCTTCTGTCAAATGGCAGTAACATTATCACAATCTGAGTTCAGTCTTGCATGAGGGTCCTATTGTAAAATAAATTCAGCTGTGTTTCAAGCTGTTCCCTGCATTTCCATTATTAATTCTTTTTTTCCCCTGGTTCTGGGAAACTACATTAAAAGCTGGAAAGTCACATTTTTGAATTAAATTGCTGACATAAAAGTTCTCGTCGAACTTGTAGTATTCCATACCCTCTTTTATAGTGTTTCACTATTCTTCAAATTAAAATGTATATTTACAAGTAGTGTGTCTGAAATGGTCTTGCCAATTAAAAAAATACTGCTCTGTATATACAAGATTATTATGTTGCTTTAACAAGGATAAACTAAAAGAGAGTGGAGCATCTCCCTTATGAGGAAAGGCTGAGGGAGCTGGGTCTCTTCAGCTTAGAGAAGAGGAGACTGAGGGGTGACCTAATTAATGTTCATAAATATGTAAAGAGTGAGTGTCAGTAGGATGGAGCCAGGCTCTTCGCTGTGACATCCAGTGACTGGACAAGGGGCAATGGGTGCAAGCTGGAACATAGGAGGTTCCGCTTAAATATGCGGAGAAATTTCTTCACAGTGAGGGTGACAGAGCACTGGAACAGGCTGCCCAGAGAGGTTGTGGAGTCTCCTTCTCTGGAGACATTCAAAACCCGCCTGGATGCGTTCCTGTGCGATCTGCTCTAGGTGTTCCTGCTCCGGCAGGGGGATTGGACTAGGTGATCTTCCGAGGTCCCTTCCAATCTCTAACATTCTGTGATTCTGTGATTCTGTGAAAAGTGTATTAGTGTAAACTGAAAGTGTATTTGTGATGCTAATGTCATGTTGGTTATTCTGCGATGATGTGGACACATTCTGGTTAAAGTAAGTGAATTGCACGTGCATTATTGCAATAATATGATTCCATACCAATCCAGTTTTACTTCTGGGAAGACCTGAGAGATGCATATTTCAGGTATGGTTGTGGAGTAAATGTTATATGCGCAGACACCTGCAGTATGCACCAAAAGAGCTGTTCATGCCCAGGCTGTATTCTTCACATCACCACAGCATCTACCATGAGGCAGCACTTGTACTTCCATTGCACCTGCAAGTAATTCTGGAGTTTTCCACGTCTGGCTAGTTGCCATTGCACTGTTAGATATGATGCTTCATCAGCTGTACCGAGTTACCAGTAGCAGGAGGGATGTCACAAAAAGAGGTGTCTCTGAATCTTTTCTGCCTCAGCTACATGTGACTTTGTGCCTGTGGATCAGACTATTCACCTATTCACTCCTGAAATACTAGGAGGATGATTTTCATTGCTGCCTTGGTGAATCCCAGAGCTCGAGATTATGAAGGATCTTTCAGACTCTGGACTATGTCCCTAAAAAGAGCTAGAAAACAGCTTTTCCCTTATTTTCAAGTCAGTTGCTTTTCCAGATGTCTGGCAGCCTTGACAGTTAATGCATGGCTATTGGCTATTGCACATGTGCTGTACAGCTGCTCTGCAAAGGTGTGTGTGCTTGTGCAGTGAGCCTGCACTAACGCGTGCGATAGGAAAGCAGCGGGCTCACCAGGTGTGAACATCGGCTGTGTGCTGGAGGCACGGTGGCCCTGTGTCAGCAATGCTTGGAGCCTTCCTGTTCCTTCTGACAGCCTCCAGAATGATCTCTTGGTTATACCTTCTCTAACCAATGCAAATTGCTTCTGGATCTCATGCACTCGTGTATGACTCATGTACTCATATGAGTAGTTCTTCTCTAACTGCAGTGCTATTGCAGCCTTGAGAGGAATGTGGGCAGCATCTGGCTGGGGCAGGTATTGACGACGCTACACATCGCCTGGCTTCCTCAGCCTACCAAAGGCTGTCACCCTGCTGCAAAGCTGGATGAAGGAAGCATTCTTTAGTTCCTTTGCTTTGCACCCTGATGTCATAGCTCAAGCCCATCTAGACAGTTACAGCATTTGCTCCAGAAGAGTTGAAGCATGTGCACATACTTCACTCTGCCAGCTCTTCTCTGACGAAAACAGCCTCTGGCAGAAGAGAAGAGATGGTTCTTAGACAGAGATTATTGTCAAGTGTTTTGGCAGGATTTGCTACAGCTTTTCTGCCAAAGCCCTCATTGGTACTGATGTGGATAAGGGTCCTAGAGACATCTGTAGGAAGAATAAAGTCCTGTCTTATGAACACTGACAACACATCTTTCTGATGTAAAAACACATTTCTAGGTGTACTGGGAAAATGTAGTCATTGTGGACAGGGCTTCAATTACAGCTGACTCATTATTTCATTATTTAATGCATTATTCTGTGAATAATGAAACCCATATTTAAGACTATGGGGAAAAAGAAATAATCTGGGCTGTTTTAAAGTTACAGAGTTCTAGGTGATTCTGTAATTCCTCAGAGCCCTTTGGCCCTTTCATATTTTCGAACAAGATATTCTTCCTTAATTACATAATTTTCAAAATCTTATGCTGAAGTGATAAAGCTAATTTCGTTTTTTACTGATAGAGCTGGAGAGGTGAAAGTAATTTCCAGTTACTGCAGCAAAGCACCAGAATCTATTTAGGGAAATAAATTGATTTAGATGCTATAAAAAGTGGCAGTGCAAAGATGAAACATTACTCATACTGTTAAATAATTTAGCTAGTCATTTCTTTCTCACTTGAGTATATCTGACTTGCTGCACCTCAGGACTGCCTTTTAGGATTTATGTTTGTAGGCCTTTGATCTCTCTGAGCTGCCTACCTTTTACATCCCTCCCACTAAACTCCAAGGAACAACTTCAAACTGAATGATATGCCTCAGAAAGTCTTTCTATCTCTCCTGTTAACTCAAAAGTGAAGGCCGTTCAGAAGTGTGGAGCATTGTTTCACTTACCCCAATATTATTCTGGGCAGCTCTTTCTTGTCCAGGAAAGGCCATTGTTTCTCCAAGTGAGATTTCCGGCAGCTCAGCAATCTCTCATAGCAGTTGTATACATCTCAGGCAGCTTCTCTGAGAAAGCTTCACTTGGCTGAGATCAGAGTGCAAGCTGGTCCCTGACCTGCCGTCTGTTTACAGGCAGTAGCTAATTTTAACTGTGATTGAAGTGAAATCCAGTGTCTGATCCAATACAGTCAGGATGAGTTACTTAATTCCCTAATCACAGGTTTATTTTGAACTCCAGAGGGGCAGTTAAAAATAAGTGAGCTATCTCCGGACCTAAAGTTGATGGTCACCTTGGGACCGCTGGTTGTGTTATATATATAATGAACAAATCATAATCAGTCCCTTTCAGCATTATAAATGTATTTTTAATACATATTCTTCAAATAGCAGAATTATTTTTAAAGTTGAAACGATTTATGTGATATGCTGGGTTAAGAAGAAAAAAAATAACCTAAATTTGTGAATCACGCATTAACAGATTGATTCCATAGTCAAATAAGAAGTCAAGTAAGTGTTGTTTCACACTTTATTTTTGTTCTGTGCTAAGTGAAGAAAGAAATTACAGGAAAAAAATAAGGAAGAAATTAAAGGAAGGAAATGCTCAAATGCCAATATTAGTAGCTATGAATTACAAATTAGGAAAAATTGAATGTTAATAAGGAGAGAGAGATATCAGAGCAAATGTAATTTGAAGGTCTGAGGAGAAAAGGAATAGCTTCTCAATGGTATTAAGAATATAAAATGTAATTGGTATCTGTTGCCAAAAGAGATGGAAATTGTTGAAGAGCAAGAGGAAATACTGTTTATTCAATGACTGTTTTTGTCTTCCATTTGAAAAGAAGCTGAGGAATCTAGTCATAACATGAAGATGGAAAAAAGCACTTTCCAGTCTGCTAGAACGAAGGGAATCCCACTAACTGTAGCCACCCAAAAGACAGGTGACCAGCTCATCGCGCCTTCTCTCCAGTCAATAGCACGTACTGCCAGAGGGGAATTTATTCTACTCTCTGCATCTAGGATTGCAGCATCCACATTACCACCAGGCCTCAGGTAGGGAATGAGTCTAGATGTGCACATTATGCTGCTCTTCAATGACAGTAAAACAATACCTGTGCTTGTAGCACTGCACTCATTTTTGCACACCCAGTTCTGAAGGAAGGGACCATGCACAGCCAGTGATGTTTGCTGCAGTTGCACGTGGGCACAGTCTAAAGAGGGCTCCACCAATGCAGTTAATTAGGTGCAGCTTGAATAGTTTGTCTGCGCTTAAATTTTGCAACAATGCCCCTCCACCCCCTCCCACCCCCTGCAATGACAGATTGGGTCTCACACAGAAGACGCCGGTTGTTGTTTTTTTTTAGCAACCATCAAGAAAATAGTCTTTGACAGCATAACCACTGTTTTTCCAGACAGAACCTATCATTAATTATGATGCCATATTCTGTCAGTTGTTTCCAGATGTGGATTCCTGATAGCCTGACACTGTGTAGTCACCTTTTTATTCTAGGGTCAGTGACTCAGTCACGTATGCATTCTTGTTTTAGTGTTCCTGAAAATTCTCTTTACACAGCACTGTTTTCAGGAATATATGTTTACACATATACAGTATTTTGCCATCCATGTATTATTAATATCTGTGTATTTATAGCAACATTACTGGTATTTGCTCAACTTCATTTGCTTCTCTTCAGGCTACAATAATTCTCTCCCTGATGATGACCTATTCAAATCACAATCACCTTAAGAGTGCAGTTGATCAACCTGTTCACTCCCCAGTCTGCCTATAATCACAGTTCTGCTGGGGAAATAATCTAGATTTGCTTCATAAAGTATTGTTTTTTCAGTACCTTGTTGAAAATAGCCTTGAAATAATAAGTGTAACAAATTACTAGCATGTACACAATATCATTGTTAGGAGCTCAATAATGGATGAAATAGCACACATAACAGATTAGGTGTTGTAGGGCTGTAGAACTGCCTGTCCCTCCAAGAATTACTAACTCCTGTCTTAACCACTGATGCCCACATTGTAATTTCCCGCTAATTGTATTCAATTTTCTTCTTGGTTTGCTGAGACTGTCACTGATTGGCTTACTACAGAATCATAATAAAAAGATTTCTTCCACAATTTCTTCCATCCAGCTCCCATTGTTCCTGTTACAGTAGTAGTTGTTATCCACTGGGAAGGTTTACGTGTAATTTTCAGTCACTGTGATTACAGAATGATGTTTGATTGTACACCTGAAACATGATAAGTGCTGAACACAAAACTTCTTATAGATTGTGTGTTTCAACTTTAAAATGTTGTCTTACTCTGAAGATACCACAGTACATGCTTTTTTCAATCATACTGGTTGAGTTTTGGATCAGAATAATTCTTTGTGGTGAGTATCAGATATTTTTTCAATTTCTCTACAGCAAGAATGCCACCATAGTACCTTCCTGAAATTACCCGTCCAGCTTCTTCTCGAGGAACACCTGGTTTCCACTAAGTATGGATTTTGTCAGTCATCAGTCAGGGTCATCAGTTTATATGTGGTCCTTTCATTTATCTGTGACACAGCTCCACACAGATCACAATGTTGTAAAGATGCTTGTACACTTAATGGTTTTCCACTTTTCTGTACTTAATTAGTTCATTTTTGCTTCTATTAATCCTTGAAATAATGTATTTTAATATCAGCAAAGCACATGGACATAACAATATTGCAATTAGATTAATCTGCTATTTGTGTAGCATTTGAAACTGATGAGAACACAGCGTTTTCAAGGAGCAATAATTCTCCTTGGCTGTGTACTGAAACCTGTAGTGTTTCATTTCTCTGTAGGAAGGCTTTAATCACATTGTTGCCCATCACTAATAATTTATCCCAAAAGTATTCAAGATCTACAGCGTTCAGTGTTCCGTTCACTTCACCTAAATTTCCTAATAAAGTACTTAAAATGTTACCTCTCCCTTTCACTTTCAAATATGTCTCAGTCCATTGCTTGAACAGGCTTTGCTCAGCATATATTCCAGTTGAATAATTAGGAAATGTAATGGAATTGTTACTTGAGTTAATTTGAACCATATGTAACTTTGTAC
>VXAV01001114.1:38461-50708 GCA_013399715.1 Alectura lathami
TTTCAGAAATGCTTACAGATTTTTAGATTCTAGATTTCTAAGAGTAATGTCTATTCTAGGACTCCTTTTCAGAACCTAGGAGTGAAAGATGTCCCTTTTTCTTTTTGACACATTGAAAACCCTTCGCTTTCACTAAATTGCAGGTTGGGGTTTGTTTAAACTACTGATCTAAACAGGACATAGATGACATGAAAGAACCACTGTCTTCAAAGGTTGTTTTTAACAATGTGTGTGATTTCCCCTTCTAAGAATGACTCACTGTGAGCAAGGCACAGACCAGCTACAAAGAATTACCCTTTCTCAGAGTGACTAAATGAATTATGTAATCTCCTGTGTTTGAATGCAGGCTGCCCGATCACGATAGAAAAGGCTGTGTATCTTGTCCCTGCATATTTTTGACAGAATGGAAAAAGTGTAATTGTAGATTCTACTCCCCAGTCCCTTTCAGCTGAATGTAGCTGAATTTCTAGAGCTTTACCTATGTTGCTGTTTTACCCAGCATTGGGCTGAGTCAGGGTCTGTCTGTCCCGACCCCCTGCTTCCCCGGCCTCTTAGAACCACCTCCCCATCTGGGCAGCAACACACACATTTCTGGGCCTCAGGCTCTTTTGGACCCTTGAGAGGGTGTCACTGTCACAGGACCTCACTTACTCTCTGTGACCCCACGGAAGCACCATTGATACCTCTGGATAAGGCCTTTGGAATTCCTCAAAGGCAGTTTTCAGCAGTGAAATCAACTGGTTAGCTCCACCAGCTGCTTGGCCTTGCAGTGGAAACTGCAGTTAACCAGGACTGACTCTCTGTGATCTACAAGCACAGGTCCGGCACACTGCAAGATCAGTTGCAGTGGGGAATAGTAGCAAGCCATTCTCCAGGTAATATTTAAGCAGCATGGTCTGTACCTGCTGTCTCATCCATGTTTTTTTCAGCTCCTTCCATTTCTCACTGACTCTCAGGTGACACTGGAGCAGGCAGTGCCCTAGATCAGGATGTTTTACTGCCTCCAGCCATAACAACATCTGCTGCCAAGGGTTTACCAAACAGCTATGAATCATCAGTGGTCAGTAACGTCATGTCCAGACTACACCATGATACTTAACTTTTTCTGTTGTTAGAAAACTATACATGCAAGCCTAGAGAAACTGAGACAACTGCAGTGATCGTAAAACCGCATCCTTCAATCAATTAAAAACCTGCCTGTTAAATAATCCAACTCTTCTTTATGCTTTATTATTTGCATTGACCTTAGTGAGTAATGAATATTAACATATTCTTTACACTTTTATATGTTGAATAATAGACATCTTTGTCCAGCGATTCCATCTTCTCAGTCTGCTATATTTAATTTATGAATTCTTCTTCCACACAATTCTAGGTTGCAGCTCCTCAGCTACAGCTTAGTTGTCTCATTTCAGAAATGTTTTCACGTTAGCCTTTTGTAATATTTTAATATTCTTCATTAATTAGTTTGTTCCAGCAATTTCTGAAATGCTTTCTAACTGTTTCAAATACTTAAGCATTACTTCAGATAATTCAAAGACTTTGTGCCAAAACTTCTAGCATCCTACCCTCAAACTTCCCTAGTATGTTTGGTTTAAAACACCCTGGGCTGTGCTTTAATTTTGGTCTTAGTTGTATGGAAGAGAGAAAAGTTACCTACAAAGATATTTTTTATTTCTCTCTCTCTCTCTCTTTTTTTTTTTTTTTTTTTTTTAAATGGTCACATTTATATTAGTTTATCTTTCCTCCATAGTGTTCAAATGCTTTGGAAAGAAAGAGTTTAGATTTCTTACAGCTTAATATCCCACATATTTGGAATACATCATTGTAATTTTAACTATGTGTTAATAGACTATTTTTATGATTATTTGCCCTTGGACTTTCTAGTTTTTAAGTGGAGACTGACTATAACTAAGATGAGGCTAACCAGAGATTTCTGGAAAGCCAATCATGTCTTTAAAATGCCAGAATAACTGTCTAGTAGTCAAAGCATCAATAAAACTTCTTTGGTGTTCTTGGTTACCTTTGCACTAGTGAGAACATCTTTAATTGCAGCCACAGGTCTTGGATTTAGAGGCATAGTGATGTTGTACATGGATGATGGACCCTGCAGTGGGACGGAACACTCAATGAGCAATTGCGTAGATAAAGATAATTAGATATTGGAACTAACTAAAGAACATAAGTGTGCTGGAACTGGAGATATTTACACCAAGACTGGATGTTTCTTTAAAGTATAAGTTTTAGGACAACTCCAGCTACTGGAATTTAAAAATGCAGTTAGATTTTGGTAAATCACATGATTTTATATTGTTGAAACGATGGCTGGATAGACCAACTTTGCTGACTATCAGGAAATGCTTCACAATCTGTGGCAAGATGTAACAAGAGATGTGTTGAACAGCATGTATCTTAGGACCCCCGAAGCCAGATGACAGAAGAGTTCTGGCCTAGAGACGCTACCATACAGAAATGCCCATCATGCCTTGGTTAGAAACTTGAAGAACTTTGTATGCTGTCTTCTAGCTCTGGGGAGGAACTTGCAGGGAAATATTTCAGTGGTTGCTGAAAGCTTTTGAGTTAAAATATGCCACATAAGCAGCTATTTCAAATACAGTGAATTTAAAACAAATATTAACATGTTGTTATACTGCAACAGAAAATGGGTTTGGGCAGATGAATTTATTTCCAGAATGCAGCCAAAAATATCAAAATACTGGGATAATAGAATTCAGTTGTATAAATTGCTATGCTACATCTGACCTCTTTTGGCAACAGAAAAAAGAAGAGCACTGTCATAAGTATAGTGCTTTTCTTGATCTTTGCAGCTCAGTGCACAGCTGTTCTCAGTGATGGGAGGCCTGAAAGGAAAGACAAATGAGAAATAAGTCATGCATACAAATCCCTAATGTACTATCATTCTTGTGGCTGACAGGCCCAGCTAAGTGCCTCCTCTTGAGAGTGATGGAGAGTTACAATGATCTGCATACCACTGATTTGTGCAAATAAAAGAAAAATTGTGAAACAAGGTTTATTAACAATTGAGCATGCAGAAAAGTGTAAAAACATTTTCCTCAAATACTCTGCCTATTTCAAAAATTTGAGTTTGAGGTGTTTATCAAGAAACTTTCAGGAAGTGTTATATGGGTATTTTTATTTAAAAATATGCAAACATTAGAAGACCACATTGAAGGGGCTTTACTGTTGAAAACCATTGAAATTCCAGTTTCTTTGAAAATATATTTTTGTTTCCAGTTTGTCTCTGGAAAGAACAAGAGATCCAGTTACACCATGTTTCCAAATCTTCCTGGTTTTGTAAATTGAAACATTTTAATCCTGTTGCTTTTTCAGCTGAGCAAACAACTAATTTTATAACTTTCCCGCAGCTCAGTTTCCACTGGTGTGCAGAACTCGAATCACTTGGCACAGTATTTTTGTTCATACCACAATAGCTCACAGTGTATAGCACAAGCATGTAATCGGCAACTCTGCCTGGCTGCACATCCAGCAAGAACAGAGACCTTTGTCTTTGCCTCTTCTCTTCCCTCTTCCCCTTCACTCCCTCTCCTGCTCTCCCGCAGCAGATCCATCCCCTACTGCACTGCCATGCAAGTAGGATTAATGAGAGCAGAACTGGACCCACCGTCAGCACACTGCTGAAAGGTGCTATCTTTTTTTTTTTTTTTTTTTTCTGTAGCTGGTTCAATAGGGGACTATCAAAGCATACCATAGTCTGCAAAATTACATTGGTAACTCTTAAATGGGATTTTTTCACTGTTTGGAAATGTCCGTCTTCTGTAAGTCAGATTGCACTCGTCCACTCTAAGCTATTTATGAAGCCAGGTAGGAACCTTTTATTAAAAAAAAATAATAAATCATAGAAATTCCTACTACTCCTTTAAATAATTTTGTCATATATTTTCTTTCACCAAATATCTATACAGTTAGATCTCAGAAATATAGACATACTCAGTTACTGTAAAGCAACGATGAAAATCTGGGAATCTCTTGCATTCCCAAAATGCAGTCTGCTGGTACTTATGCTGAATTTGCTGACCTGCAGGAGATGCCATACTATGCCAAGGCAATGCTAACAAAATCATAGATTCTCCCTGAAAAACAAAATAAATCTGCATGCACACAGCTATGCTTTTGCAGTAAAATTGTTTTCTGCTTCAGTGGAAGAAATAATTCTGCAGGAGACACTGTTAATTTAATGTGTTTTATTTTTCGCTGTAAACACATCTAGAATTTTAGGAATATACACCTTACAAAATTGTTAAGTAAAAATATGCTTTCATCCTGGCTTGCTCAATATTTTGGACATGATTCATCATCAAGAATGACCAGTGTTGGGACAGTACAGGGCTGCAGCGAAGCTAACCACGGAGGGCTAATCCTGAGTGTTCTTCTCTGGGTGCTCCAGGCAACAGGGGCTGTTGGAGCACCACCTGCTGCACTGTCACAAAATTGCTGCACTAGTTGCTTCTGGGGGGCTGGCACTTCATGTAATGGAGAACGTACGCGCATTTTCAGGACTAGGCAATGCATTTCTGATGTTTTCTACTATTTTACCATTTACAGTATTTAGCCTGTGCTGCTTAACTTTCATTTCCACACACTTTTAAGAAAAACCTTTAGCAAGATATCAAGGTAATAGTTGTTAGTAGAGAGGATGTTAGATGTTGTTGCAGCAGTGGAAGCTCACACATGAACTTGTTGCAGCTATGAATTAGTTTAGGATATTTTTGCAATAAGAAGGGTTGCAAATACTGTGAAACTTTAAAATTACAGAACTGCAGAGCATCCTGAGTTGGAAGGGACCCACAAGGATCACTCAGTCCTGCTTTGGCCCCACACAGCACCACTCAAACCCCGTGTCTGAAAGCGGCGTCCAGACGCTCCGTGAGCTCCAGCAGTTTGGGGCCATTCCCACTGCCCTGGGGAGCCTGTTCCATGCCCACCACCCTCTGGTGCAGAACCTTTTCCTAATCCTCAGGCTGACCCTCCCCTGACACAGCTCCATGCAGTGCCCTCAGGTCCTGTCGCTGTCCCCAGAGAGCAGAGATCAGCGCCTGCCCCTCTGCTCCCCTGGGAGGGAGCTGTAGGCCGCCATGAGGCCTCCCCTCAGCCTCCTCTGCTCTGGGCTGAACAAACCAAGGGACCTCAGCTGCTCCTCACACACCTTGCCCTCCAGACCCTTCACCATCTTTGTAGCCCTCCCTTCCACGCTCTCTAATAGTTTTGTGTCCTTATACTGTAGCACCCAAAACTGCTCACAGTGGCTGAGGTGAGGCTGCACCAGTCCAGAGTTCAGTTCTTCACTTGACAGAAAATAACAGGTACCTAAGAAATGAGATTAGGCTCTCAACAGTTCCCTGAACTATTTGCTCTGTATGGATAGCGTTCAAGGCTGGTAAAACTGGTGACCTCTTTTTCTGCTGGATAATTGCTTTGATTATGCACTGCTTGTTTCTATTGTCTTACAGCTCTGAGGGATGCTATTTTGTTGTACAGTATAAAGGTGCTTAATGAAATTGCAGAAAGAAAGCTTATTATTGAGCTAAACTCTTGATTCTCAATGAGTGTCTTAACTGCATGCATGCCATTTTTTCCCTGTGAGACGCTTGTCACAGGAAAAAATTGAAAATGCAAAATGTCCATTGGATGTAGCTTAAAATAAAAATATAACTCATACTACCATAATAGATAAATATACTATATCTGTAGCAGGTAAATTAGGCGACATTATAGCAGATGAAATGAAGTGCAGATAAGGTGAAAGAATTGCACATGAAAGGAGGAGCTGAAGACATGTGGAAATTCTGTTATGACCAGAGGAATGGATGCCAGTGAGAAGAGACCAATGTAATGTCTTCTCTGCAAAATATCAATACAGACAGGATATTAAACCATATTAATAAAATAATTAATAGATAGATATACGGGTAGAAAGTGACATTTAAAAATAGTGGGTGACTAGAAAAGTGATAAGAAATGTTGCAGAGCATTTCTTACAGAGCAACAGGCATGTGAGCAACCCAAGCTTGTGAACAGTCCAGCTTTCCCAAGAACATTCCTGCACAACAAGATAAGGAAATCATATCTTGGAAAAATAACTTCAAGATGCCAATGGACTTACTGAAGAATAACGGGGTTGGTCAGTTAGGCACCAATCAAATGTGGTAGCTAGGGGCGTACTTTCAAAGCACTCAATTGTAACTGAGCACTTTATCTTGGTAGACCGCGTGGTCACTTCGGGAGGATATATAATCAAAACAACTGCGCAATAAACTGCTTTTTGCTGCCTTTTTACCTTTCTATGAATGCCTTGCTGTTTGATCTCCCATAAAGAAATAGTATAGACAGATCCTCAACTGAAGAAAAAATATATAGACAACTAAGCTGAGAAAGAATTATTAGGGTAGAGATACATAAAATAATCAATGAAATAGTGAAGCTGCATGTCCGTGTTCCTTTTTTCCTAATATGGGGAGAAAAGTTACAATAAGAAGTAAAAGAATCCTTGTAAATTTCATAAAAGAAAGCATATGTTGACACAATGCATCAATAACCTACTGAGTAGCATGAATTCCCCAAAGTATCTATCTTCTATACTTTGCAAGATATGTTCTGTCCTAATTCCCATTTAACATAATTTCGAAGCCTTGCTGTTGATCTTCAAGGCCATCACTGGATTGAGTAACCAGCTAAATTCAGTAGTATCCTTTCATTCGTAACTTATGAAGACAAATGAGTTCTCTTAGCATAATGCAACAACAAACTGTGATGACATTCAGGAGGATTAAGGATAGGTTTTTTTAGGTGAAGCAGATCAATAATGCAGGGAGTTACACTGAACCATAGTCTCACTGGTTTTAAAGTATACAGACATACCAGTTTGGTGATGGTTTCCAACTGTAAGTGAAGCCAAGGAAATAAAAACATCAAGCAGCTCAAAAAGCTGCACACCTAAAGAACTGAAAACCAGGGAGTGACCAACGCTCCAGACAAGCATAGTGCAGATTTAATTTATCTTACTGAACACTTGGATTTTAAGGGAATAAGTTGGATAAATTGCATGTAAGATGTAAAAGATACATGTATAATAGAGATACATGGAACTGTGCCATAAAATGACTAGGTATTAATTTTCAGCCTTTAGTCAAACGAAAATAAATTCACTAAGATCTGAACATGCTTTTCAATAATTTTATCATTACTGCCTAAGAAAGATTCTCAAAAGTGTTGAAGTAATTAGTCAGCAGGAGACCTGCATAAAGTCAATGTGATGTATGGTATTCTACTTTAAATACCTGTGTAAGGGTGGTAGTAGTGGTGGTGATCATCCTCTGGAGGTACTTATCTCTTTTCCCTAACCATAATGGAAGCTTAGAATAGATACCAATTTTATATCAGTGAAATGTGGCAAGATTAATCCCTCCATTAGTAAATTTGGAAAATCACATCTTAGCTGTGTGGAAATTTCATACTGATTCATTGATGCCAATAGCTGTTAACATGTTGATATCAGCCTGGAAAGTCTACTGGTCTGGTTCAACATGGTAAATCTCATGGCTTTATGGGAGTCTTTAAAAGACTCAGGTAACAGAGGAGGAACCCCTGATTTATATGAGAGACTTTCAGAACTATCCCTTACCCAAATTGTCCTACTACCCCAAAATTTCCCCATAGTTATGCTTTGTTTCAATCAGAGATGTCCTCCTCAGTTTTGAAACATACATTGTCAGCTTGTTTATCTGTGCTGTTCAATTTTTGTTTCTAACCAGCAACTTTTATATTTGTCTAATACATGAAATCTGTGACTGGATATGAATGCTTTTAGAGTTACTAAGTTTTCCATGAACAAGGATGTCTTCACAAACTGTGACCAAACAGAGATACCAGATGCAGAAAACATTTCCTTTGGAGCACACTGGGGGAAACAGAAGGCACACGTGTATTTTATAATAGAGCACCATGTTGAAATTTTTGGAATAACTGCTGCTGTCTCATGAGATTGAAAAGTTCAGCACAGCATTGTATGCATGTTACGGTAGTGCTACAGCTTTAGTCCTACTGAAGCTATTTCCCTGAACTGAAGGATTACAATGATGTATTCTGCTTCTGCTCTATAGATCCTTGTAACAGGTCACTGCATGGCTCTTTGAGCCTTAAAACACACTGTCAAATAATGGAGACTATATACACCAGGGCTGCAAAAAAAAAAATGTATACACATTTTAAGAGCTGTTATCTATGTATTACTTTTCAAAGTTGAATTGAATTAGGATAGCAATGTGCAGTACGACGTTCGCTCAAAAGATGACATTAATCAAATGAATGCTGGTGTCACTGTGCGACAGGCAGGGCAGGCAAATAAAATGGTGGAAGCACAGTTGTTGTTTGCTGTAATCAGAAGTGTCTGGATGCTGATGGTAACCACTTCCAGCATCTCTTGTAATTGCAGAAGACAAACATGACTTGTCTTCATCTTTTGTTATCAGTATATATTATTACAATTTTAATACATTTTTTTCCTTTCGTAAAATGTATATAAATTTTTTTTGCACCTTCTGTAGTTATGATACAGATTTTTCATTTACCAATTTCTACAAGCTCTCTCTTTAAGAAAAAGACAAAAAAAAAAAAAAAAAAAGTAGGCATTTGTGATTGCCTTGTCTAACTTACAGTCCCACTGTTTCTCTCTTTTTTCAGTAATTCGGTTCTGCTCCTTTCAATCCAATCTGAGAAGCAAGGAGGTCTCAGAGATGGGCAATTCTTGCACATGTTGTGATGACTGCCACTTTCATTGAGCAAAAAGATGCAATAAAATCTTTGTTAGTCCTGCTTCTTAGAGAATGCTCTGTTTAGTGAAGAGACCTTTAGAGCCCGAATCTGTCATTTTGACAATTCTCATTTTCCATTAAGCAGAGGAATTTGCTAGATTAAATGCAAAGGAATATATCTTATTATTCATCATTATTTGGACTTCATCTGTTTCTGACTCCCAAAAGCTGATATTAAAATGAACACACTTAATTTTCTTTACCAGTAAGTGGCCCCAGTTCACTCCAGTATTCTTTAAATATATTTATTCCTCTTGAAGTAGAATAAATAGGTCAGCATTTGCAGTTCAAATCACAGTTCCTGTCAATTCAGATTCCAGCAATAAAATGCAGTATGAGTGACAGTTTGGTCAAGTTAGTTTAATTGTCTTGGATATCACTGTGATTTCTTGTTGCTGAATTAGTCAAATAAACCACCCGTGTAGTCAGTTTAACTGCTCCTTTTCCTGACCTCTAGAATTGAGTACTTTCTGAAAGGATTTGACTGTGCTTTTAGAGATGCTAGCTAGATGAGTGAGACCTACTCCTGATCCAGTAGATGATTTGGGTGGAGCACAAACAGCTTTAGCTTGCATTTAGAACATACATGACCAGCATCTCAGTTTTAGCAATTTTCTAATATATATAGAAGGAGAGAACAGACTCGTGACGTTTTTCTGATTCTGTATATGGTTTTACACTGACTGGGACCTCAGGATAGATCTGACCAAGCTAGGGGCTATTGCATTTTAAACAAATTATCTTTGTCTATTAACTGCAAAGAACTAATGATGTTATTCTGGTTTTCTACCTAGGATCTGGGAGAAGAGTCAGAACAGAAAACGGTCAAACAAAGTCTGGAAATATGGCTTATAAAAGTTGGAAATATCTCAGAAATCCAGGCGTGGTCATTGAGATTTATGTAAGATTATACTCTTTATTCTGAAAACTATAATGCAATCTTAATAAGTTTGATGTGAAGCTTCATTATTCATCGTCTGATACTGCTAAGGTGAAAGCAGTGAGGACTGTGCAGGTTACTGCACTATACAATAGTGTGAATTTCCGCAGAAGTGAAATCACTGTTTGTGTGGTCACATGATTTAGTGACAAAGCAGAAAGAACACGCTCCATACCTTTGCACTGGGTATAAAAGATTCTGTCATGAAAATTAAGTACGCCTGTTTCTTTACCTTGGTCTTCTCTTTGGTGCTGACCATTAGGTGACTAACAAAAATATTGTGTGAAACCAGTGTGAGGTGAGGAAAGGAAGGAGCAGAGTTCATTAACTCATGTTTCATAACGGGGTATCATAAGGATGGCAATAGCAAGTATTTGAATATAATGGTTTGTGGAAGAGAGCCCAGCCAAACTTTTTCAGAGAGAGCAGTACTCCTTTAATGCAGAACTTGGTCTCTATAAACAAGATAAATCAGAGTTAAAATGTTAAAAAAATATTTAAATTGATTAAAAAATTGTATGGACACACATACATCAAAGCTAGTGAAAGTAAGGTTCGTTGCTACAAATCCTTTTATAACAAATGATTCACAACAAATGATTCAACTGTGAACTATGGCTCTCAACTGAAGCTGTGAAATTTTCTTGCTTAAAGACAACCCCCTCCAACAAACACAAACAACTAAAAAGGTGCACCTATGAGTGTGTTCACCCTGGATTGTTTTATGGGTCAGGTTTAGTATCCCATGTGGGGATGGACTAGCCAAATGAAAGCCAGAGGCCTGTACAAAAGGGAGACGGTAATGCAGGTCACCAGGAAGGTCAGAAGGAGCGGAGAGGGCAGGAATGTTCTGAGGATCCTCGTGTACTCCAGCAAAGGGTAAAGTAAAAAATCATAACCAATTTATTGTCTCTAATTTTTTTTCTATAAATACTACATGTTGCTACTGTTCTCAGTACAATGGAAAAATTAAGTTTGTGACTAACTACTTGGCTGTGAAATAATATATAATAAGCCACATATTTGCCAGTTCCCTGAACTAGTTAGTCTTTCCCTATTGAGTTCAATTATTTTGATGTATCAGAAAGTGTGATCAGAAGGTAGAACATTTCTATCTTACTTTATTGTAAAAATTGAGAAATAACCCAAAGTAAGATAAACTAATGAGCTTGTGACTTTTTGGTACTTTAATGATGTCTGTATAAAGCATCAAAGGTTTCTCTTTGGATCAGATGTTTCTTAGATATGACCCTGTGTCCCTTGACTTTGCCCCAGAATTCATTCAAAGATCAGAGAAACTATGTAGGAACACTCCTAGTTCTCCAGTGAAAAAGTAGAGGGAGTTTATTTAACTCTTTGATAAGGTAATCCCCCTTGCCTTCCTCTTCCCCTTCCCTTCCCTAAATAGAATCAAGTTACCATAAGAAAGACTCAAGCAGTCATCCCAAAGAGGTCCCTTCACATTGCTTGATTTTACTCTCATTGCTTACGGGCTGCCACTAGTTCATCAGTAATCTACAGATGTGTAGCTATCACTTGAATTTTTAAGAAAGAAAAACACACCAGCTTGAACCCTTCCATCAGAAACAAAGGCTCTCTCCTCTCCCTGCCCCACGTAGGTTTCTTGACCCATTAAACACAGGCTTTGTGCCCTCTTCGTACTTTGCAGTTCTGCTGGCTGCCATCCCTGTCTGCAGCTTCTCTCACATTTAACTTTTAAAATATGCATAGCCTGAGTCCTCGTGCACTTCGAGGGGATGATGTAATCCCAGGCAAAACACTTCAGGCTAATCAAAACTGATGTCTGAGGTTTCCTGTGCATGCTGCTCCCTCTCCTTGCTTCCGCTACATTGAAGCAAAGAGCAAAACGGCCCATTATCTGCCTCCTGTCTGCCTAAATGCTGGGTTCTTGTCAATAGCATTTTAGCTCTTAAATTACAGCATAGGAAGGCACGGGAATCCAGAACCAGAACACATCTTCCTCTGCTCAGTAAATGCATGCAATGAATTATTAGAGGGCTCTCAGGCCCTGCAGATACCAAGCTTTCCACCAGCTAACAGGCTTGCCAGTGCCCTGGTTGGTTTTATGTAGACCATGCCCATGATTAACATGCTTAATATGAAGAAGAGAAACAGGGCAATTTTTATTTAAATTTAATCCTTTCAGAAATCTGGGATAGGAAAAGCATCCATGCTTATACGCGCACACTTCACGACCCGTATCAGAAAGCGAGCCCGCACAGGACAAGCCCTCTCCCTCACGCTGCCACGAACCATCACATGTTTTTCACCCCCACTGAAAACAACGGGCCGAAGGGCGCTGGCCATTTTGGCGTGCCCCCGGCAGACAGCGGGTCTCGGGGCTCCTCCTGCCAGCGCCCCCGAACGGCGCCCGCCGAATGGCGGCGCTGCACCGACGCCTCCCGCCTCGGGGCAGGGCCGGGCTCGGGCTGCGCAC
>VXAV01001114.1:54402-72925 GCA_013399715.1 Alectura lathami
TTTGTAAGGGTGACTAGGAAGCTTCATTGCAGTCAGAATTCATTCTTATTCCTGTCTACTTGGGAAGTAGTATATTTGGGTCTTAAGTGGAAATACACTCAGTTTCATATTTCTCATGAAATGTCTTGGAAGAATGTAGCAATAAAAGTTCTTAATCTTTTATTAAAGAGAATTAAAAACCAGTGTATTAATATACCCAAGAACATGTTCTTTTGTTGCATTTCCTGATTCTTTTTTCTTTTTTTCCCTCTTTCCCTCACCACTGTCCTCCACTTGCTCAGTCCTGTCCTTTATGGCAGAGATTTTACAAGTGGTGTTATCTAGCAAGGCCAGGGAGATTATTTTCCTTCTCCTGTACGTGCCTTTTGTACAGCATGTAGTGCAGATCCTAAGATGAATTGTAGCATGTTCCTGTTTGTGGACAGACAGCTGTGCTCATGTAAAATCCTAATTCATTTTGAATGCAGTTTTACATGAGATCAAAGGTGTGCTTGCATTTAGAGCCAGGTCCTTTACAAGCTGCTTAAGCAAGTAGCAGCTTTTCGTTATGTCCAAACAGTACCCGCCCAATTCAGTGAAGTCATTGTGCTGGCTGAGGTTCTTAAGAAAATAACAGAAATAACTTGTGTCATTATCCACTTCCTGTGTCATAATATGTTTTGTTGAAGCCACCTGAAGTATCTATAAGATAACAGTAAGCTGAAATTGGCATGAGTGTTTTCTCTCTGCTTTCAGTTCAGGCAGCTCATAATGAAATACGGTAAATGTTAACTTTTGTGGTGCTCGATATAGTGAAAGCTTTTCTAGTAAGTTATTGTAGGACACAAACTTTAAATAAAAGTATTGAAAACTAAATAGAAATGTATAGATTCAATTGGGACAAATTGCTTGAGGCTGACATTAAAGTTGCAGTCATTAGTCATTAAGCAGCTTGATAGATAATTTTATTTGTGTGTCCTCTGTGTATGCTGTAATGCTGCAGTGACTTGCATTAGGAGAACTAGGGGAAAAGCAGAACTCTTTTCCACTGTGGCACTTAATCAAATTTCTTAAAAATTTCTTAAAAATACAAATGTTATTTTCAAGTTTTTGGAGAATATAACCGTGTCTTTTCTTTGCAGGGCAATTTCATGCTGTTATCTGGAAACTGAGTCAGTGGTTAACTTTGGTACAGTGAGTGCAAGCAGTAAAATAATTAGTAAAGAAATTAGTATTGCTAACCATGGATCATCATCAGGTAAATGTTTAGTATGCATTAAATTATGAAAATATTTTTTCTTGGAAAATACAATTACTCTGCAAGTTCTGAGTTATGCATTTAATGAGTATTGTTGCTAAAGGTTCATGTATTCAGTTTACGTGGCAAGGTTTTGCTAGCAGGGGGGCTGCAGGATTGGCCCCTGTGAGCAGAGCCCAGCACTGCCCCATGTCAGCTCAGAGCCAGCTCCAGCTGCTCCAACGGGGACCTGCTGCTGGCCAGAGCTGAGCCATGAGCGATGCTGGCTGTGCCCTGGGAGAGCAGAGTTAAGGAAGGGAAAAACTGCTGCACCACAGCAGCTGGGAGAGAGGAGTGAGAGATGGGAGAGCAGCACCCCTGCAGGCATCAAGGTCAGTGCAGCAGGAGGGCAGGAGGTGCTCCAGGCACGGAGCAGGAGCTCCCTGCAGCCCAGCAGAGGCCCGTGGTGGAGGAGGCTGTCCCCCTGCAGCCCGTGGCACCATGCAGAGCAGATCTCCAGTTGCAGCCATGGAGGAGCCCACGGTGCAGCAGGGGGATGTGGCCTGAAGGAGGCCGCAGCCCATGGAGAGCCCCCCTAGGAGCAGGCCCCGGGCGGGAGCTGCAGCCCGTGGGGAGGAGCCCGCGGTGGAGCAGGGGCAGGGAGCGGCCATGGAGGAGCTGCAGAGACGAAGCGTTATGGACTGACCGCAGCCCACTTTCCCCGTTCCTATGCCCTGCTTGGAGGGAGGAGGCGGAAGAGGGTGGATGGGAGGAAGGAGGTTCGAAGTTTGTTTGTAGTTCTCACTGCGCTATTCTATTTTTAGTAGGCAATAAAGTACATTAATCTCCCTTATGTTGTCTGTTTTGCCTGTGACAGTAATCCTCCTCATCTCAGCCCTTGAGCTCTTTTTGGTCCACTGTATTTTCTCCCCCTGTCCTGAGGAGGTAGAGTGAGAGAGCTGTGCGGTGCTGCTGAGCTACCTACCTGAGCTAAACCACCACAGTTCTGTAAATGATCCATTACTTTTGTAGGCAGTACAGAAGTACTGTCTGCATAGGGATGAAAAATAAGTTTAGAACTTTGCAGAGTTCTGGAAGATCTCTTCTCTTGAATCATGTCTGATGGATGTAAGAAACAGCTGTTGGTTATTAACAGACTATGCCCAGCATAAATAACAGTGAATCACATCTGCTCTTGTTTGTCTGTTGTGGTTCTGTGATCCTGCTAGCTGTCTATGGAGTAAACAAATACAGGCAGCCTGTACTTTGAAAGCTCAAGCCCTCTGGAATGGGAGTTGTACATATATTATCAGAAGATAATGAGAGGACTTCCGTCTTGCTACTGTAGCCTTTGAAATCATAAAGCTTTTCAGAACGTGCAAGTCCTTCAGCTTCTGTGAGGGATGCTTCCAAGGATTACAAGAAACACAGAGCATGGGGTATAAGAATGCGCATGTGATCTAAGTAATGTTTGGCTGCCTTTTCCTCTAAACAAACCTTTCTTCAGAAGGTTCAAACTATTCTGAGTTTCAAACAACGCATTTAAGGCAGTTAATTATCTTTGTTCGTCGCTCATACAGTCACTTATTGTGTCATAAGGCATCTTTGCTTGTGTCAGGCGAAGTTTGTATAAACTTTAGCTTCGTGGATTGTCCTGAGAAATACTGCACTGACAGAAAACACGTTTGTGAAAACGTGGAGGTGGGTTGTAATTTAAAACAAACAAACAAAAAAAACCAACAAAAAAACCTGTATAGTTAGAACAGAGTTTGTTTTGTTTGTATGAACCAAAACCAAAAATGTGGATAGCTGTTTTAACTCTGACAGCTTAAATAAAAGTAAAACAAGAACTCAGCCAAACCAAAACTTGTTTACCTGTGACAGTGTGAATTGGATAGTGGCTGTGGTAAGGCAGGTTTGTAGGCATGGGATAAAATGCTCATATTGTTTAAAGTAGTTTAGAAGGATCCAATATATGTGCTCAATATATAGTATTTTGAAAAATATGGATTTGGGTAATAATTCTTGCAATGTACTCAGGTTGTGAATTCGTTTTGTAATAAGCAGCTATGTGAAAAACAAGCTAGGGGTAACGTGGTTTACAAGTAGAAAATGTGATCATCTGGGCAAAGTTAACACTCCACAAAAGAGCAATTTGTGAGCATTTCTAAACGAATGAAATTTCATCTAGAGCTGTTAAGTGGAGTAAATTGAAATGCTGGCAAGTTTTACAAGGCTTTAGCTAGTTGGATTGTTGGAAAGTTAGGAAACTTACAAGATGAGACATAGCTGTTTTGTGAGTCACTTCTGTTTGGAATGAAGGTACCTTTCTGTTACAATGACAGCTTGCGCAGTGGCATTGGATATGCGGACGTTGTGTTTAAAGAAACCCAGTGAAGAATGCTACATTCTGTTAGAATAGTTTTGGAAGAAGATGAACCTCATGTTTCCCGTTCCCATAAGAAAATGCAGTGCTTGTACATGCCTGCATTACGTCATTTGTTATTCTAAATGTTTGATAGAAGAATATCAATCTACAACTTCATGTTGTGTAACATCTTGTTTCTTTTAGGTACATTTAAAATATCATACGATGGGGATGTCCTGCTTAATGTGGAACCTGCCAGTGGAGTGGTAGAGCCTGGGTCTGTGAAGGCGGTGAAAGTGGATATTTGTACAGATGTACCAAGAACCATCAGTGAAGTGATAAAGTGAGTGAGTGTATGGCTGATGGAATTCCAGTCTGTAAGTTACAGTTTTGTGTGCTACTAATTCCAAAGACTTTTTGTTTAGGTAAGCATTAAGCTCCCAAGTTTCAGTTGCCGTCTTCAGTATTTCATAGAATCACAGAAGGGCCCCGTCCAGCCTGGCCTTGAGCACCCCCAGGGGTGACGCACCCACAGCTTCTCTGGGCAGCCTGTGCCAGCGCCTCACTCACCACTCACGAACAATATTTGTTTTCATTAAATGAATTTGATTATTATCTCCACAGAGCAGTGATGCATAGGTTGTCTACATGGCTGTGTTACTAAAGGTCTTTCAGAAATTGCAGTGACATGGAATGTGTGCGCATCTTTTGGTATGCTGCTAATCAAGAACTTCTGCATCTTCCACCTGCTGTGTTGAACTTCTGTAACTTTGCTATTTTTCTTTGGGCTCAGAAACATTATGATGTCAATCTGGTTTTCAACAGAAGGAATCTATTTACAACCGCTACCCCTGTGAAGAATAGACTATTTTTAAGTGCCCACCTTGTCTCCTTTCTAATGATGAATAGAGACTTGTTAGGAAGTATCAGAATTTGGAGTGGATAACAATCTGGAAAGTCCTCCTGAATCCTGTGCACTTGTAATTGTGAAAAGGGTAGGGTTTGTTGTTGTTTTTTCCCCCGTTTTTTGTTTCATTGCTCAGATGAACTTCTGGTTCCAGAAGTCTGAGAGAAAATTACAAGTTTTGGCAATATGGGTTCACAGATAGAAAAAATTGTGAGAGGAAAAAGAGCAGCCTATCATTTGTGGATCTCTCTGATACTTTGGAGATGCCATTCCTATTATTTCAAGCAACAGTGTTCCAACACAATGAAGAAAAGAGGAGAAAAAATAGGAAAAATTGACAAAATTCCCCCAAACCTTACATTGTAATGTGTCATTTTTTGATTGGTGGTATAGCTGTTAGATATTGTATTGTCAAGTATGCTTGTTTTTTGCTTATCTGTGGGAAGATGATTTTAGTTTAAGTGCTTTGATTTGTTTCAGTTTACATAGGTTCTAATGTAAAATACTGATTATTTCTAACACTTTTGTACGTTACCTGTTACTTGCTACTTTTCCTGACAGAGTGGAGATGGAAGGACGTAGCTGCACTGAAGTATGGATCAAAGCTGTTGTTGTTGAACAAGTTCTTAAAGTTCTAGGGGCATCTTCTGGAAATGTACTGGAATGCATTAATTTTGGATCAGTTTACTTTGGGTCTTCAAAGACTAAAGAAATATATTTATACAATGAAGGTCCGGAGTGTACGGACTGGGTTGCAGTACTGGAAGACAATGCTGTTGGAGGAGAGATGGTAAGAAAATGGTTATGTTTTTTTACTTGAAAACTTGTTTTCATTTCTGCCTTTACTTTTTTGTTTCTCAATGTTCATCTAATTGTCTTTACTATGTCATACTATATCGTGATCAATAAACTCTCTAACTTCCGCTCAACCTACAAAATTTTTACTATGTCTTTACCTTGGAATTAAGTTTTTTCAGGTATTTGTTTCACCAGGTGACATTGTAGCATTATGATGTTAAGGATATTCCATAGTTTTGCTTGACTTACTGCATTTGTTATGATTTAGTAGGAGTTGTCAAAACATATTTTGATATTACAGAACATTAAACACAGTTTCACTTACTTTTCTCTGACAGCAATCTGAGCGACCATCACCTTTTGAAAAAAGGAATTCAGAACTCTGATGTAAAATTAGCTAATTAGCTGTGTGATATGGGAGTATGTCTTACTGGTATTACTGAGGTTACATCTTTCTACTTGTGAAAGATATGAAACTGTGCAGGGGGAAAATAAAAACAGGAAAGAGGAATTAGAGCAGGCTGAACTGTTGTTATATGTGTATTTTGATTATTTTTTTTTAGGGAACAGATCTTCAGAAGAGTGCGGATGCTGTTTTACAAGATTTAAGCTTCATAAATAAAACAAGAGATTTAGATGCTTCCACCTTGATCCGCTGCATTCCTGATCAGGGAACCTTGCTACCTTATGAGAAATCCACGGTTACGTTGTGCTTTAGTCCAGTGTGAGTGGTCCAAACTACAAATGCATACACACACACAAGTTTAGTGTGAACTATAATGTAAAGAGATGCTAGAGAAAATCACTTTAATTTTATTTTTTTCTGAATTACTTCACTTGTACTTATGGATGTTAAGAGAAATTCCTTTATGTGATACTACATGAAGAGTAAGTGCTGGATTCTGCACCTAGGATGATGCAGTCTTGGCTATATGTACAGGCTGGGGGTCAGAGGCTGGAGAGCAGCACTGCAGAAAGGAATCTGGGGGTTCTGGCTTATGGCAAGTTGAACATGAATCAGCAGTGCTAGCAGATGCTAGCAGTGACTAGCACCATAAGCGTTCAGACATTGCTCAGTTAAATTTGTTACTTCTCTGTTGTTTAGACTTGTTGCTTTTTGATTTTTTTTTTAAAGAAAGTATAAAGATATATTTTTTTCAAGCTTTAATCAATAGCAAAGAAGCTGAATTAGATTATGAAAATTAGACTTTATATATATATATTTTTTTTTATCTTGTAATTAGAGATCATGAGTCTTACCGGACATTTAAAAGGGCCTTTGCAGTGACAGACTTATCACCTAAACAAGATTATGTATTGTTTCTAAGATTTGAGGCTGCTGGTAGTAAAGATGGCTGTCTGCAGACCACCGGTGATGTTATCACACCAAGCACAAGTATGTTATAGAAGTGTATAGGTACTATCAGAACTTTATATGTGGATAATAATATTGTATATCGTGATTTTTATTTCTTCTTCTACCACTTAACAGTTTTATGGGAGACCTGTGTTGATATTAATTAAAGAAAAAAACCCTGCATCTTTTAGGTGTGAGCACCAAAATCTGTTCTGTGAATAGACAGAGGAGAGTGTATTCATGCATACTGTGAATATACCTGTTGGTAGTGAACAGCTAGAACTTGATTATAAATTTAAATATTTGGAAGGGAGGAAAAAAGGCACCAACAGCCATTTGCATGTCACCAGCACAAGTTATACTGTTTTGTGCGTTTTCAAGTGAATATCTTTTCATTCTTAATAAAAGAACAATAGATTATCTAGTAGCCACTGTGAGTGAGCATGTCCGTGGTCAAAGCTTATATAGAACTGCCTCATCCATCATACTAACTGTATTATTTAACTTTTCAAACCATACAACTACAGCACAGATTTTTTGGTTGTATGCTGATAGGTTTTGGGGGCTACGTATNAGTCATCCTTGTCATGCGGAGTTGGCTTTGGCAGGTTCTGCTCTTCCTGTCATGTTAAGTTTTAATCCAGGACCAGTTATTGAGTTTATGGATTGTTTCTTGGGTGCACAAACACAAGTTCTGTGCACACTCAAAAATGAATCTGAGTCTCTTCCAGTAAAATTCAGTTTCCGCAAGACTGCTCACTTCAATATTTCTCCTGAAAAAGGAAAAATAAAAAGCAATTCTACTAAGGTAATCACCTCTTTCTTGAAGATCATATAGCTACGTAGATTATTTTACTCTCACAGGTCGGTAGGGGAAGTTCTTGAGAGTAAGACAAAGTAATTTCAGCAGCTATGGTGTTTAATATCAGCCAAATATGTATTTTTTTCCTCCTTATGTTGAGTCATTTAATGCTCTTCCCTGTATTCCGAATAGTAGCAAGTGTTGTTTTAGATTTGGAAAAGATAATTGTAGTATTAAGGAAACTTAGATTTTGACTAGGTTTAATTTTTTGGAATTTTATTGACTTGAGAAGAGTAAGCCTTTGACAGGATTATTTTCATTTTCTTCAGTTAATCACAAATACTTGAGTAGCATAGTGTTTTTTTAATGGAAGAAGCTATGCCAAATTTATATTTGAATATGGAAGCATTTATAATTGAACAAATCTGTCACTGGGGACATGAAAGAACAATTTGTCTCAGAATGAACTAGCAAGATTTTGCTGATGTTCTAATGCGTAGCTCCGTGTGTGTGTCTGTCTGTAGCCACTGGCATATTTTAAAATTATGCCGTTGAATGCGTGTCTTTTTGGTGGTGCCCAGCAACAAGACAAGGGGCACCAGGCACAAAGTGGGAGGCGGGAAGTTCCATCTGGACATGGGGAAGAACTTCTTCACTGTGAGGGTGACAGAGCCCTGGAACAAGCTGCCCAGGAGAGCACCTGGAGTCTCCTTCTCTGGAGATACTCAAGTGCTGCCTGGATGCTTTCCTGTGCAACCTCCTGTAGGGGAACTGCTTGAGCAGGGGGGTTGGACTGGATGATCTTCAGAGGTCCCTTCCGACCCCTACAATTCTGTGATTCTGTCAAAAGTAAGCAGGGAGAAAAGTGAATCCATTAAACAGAGAATTACACGTAACTTCTCTTTGCTTCTTTCCTTTATGATGTCTTATAACAACTTTTCTTTTACAGGATTTGATATTTTCATTTTCTCCACATCAAATTGGAACATTTGAAGTGAAGCAAATTGTTGATATTATTGGCAGAGGACTAGAGAAAAATAATTTACAAGTTTTGAAGACAAAATCTTTTCATCAAATACATTTGAGCTTTATTGGTGTCTGCAAATCTAAACCAAAAAACGTTCTGTTCAGAATTAATCCTGGTAAGATCCTAAAAACATAACCGATAAGAGAGAAAGTATTTTTAAAAGTACGTTTATGAAGAAATTTCTTCTAGGTTGTTTTTTAAAAAAATAATTTATCTTCAGGAG
This sequence comes from Alectura lathami, assembly GCA_013399715.1. Taxonomy (NCBI): domain Eukaryota; kingdom Metazoa; phylum Chordata; class Aves; order Galliformes; family Megapodiidae; genus Alectura; species Alectura lathami. Next base: position 63,101 of record VXAV01001114.1, read on the forward strand.
TTGAGAGAATGCTCAGCTGGGTAGTGTATACCCAAAAGAGTATAAAATAATAGCAAGAAATGTGGCTTGTATTTTAACTGAAGTGGAACTGCTAAAGCATGATTTTTCATCATATGATTATTTAACTTTTATACATTAGAAAATGAAGGCTTCAGTTTTTGGCAATGATGCCATTACACAGTGTTAATATGTTTGAGTTTTCAGCAGCGAGAGAGGTAAACTGCAAGAAAAAGAAGACAAAAGGGTTTTCTTTGTCTCTGTTACTACTGCCAGATGATTTTAGATGATTTTGCTGGTTAATACAGCCTGCTGGCTGTCCTATGTCTGTTGACTGTTCCCATTCTATAAAGCCTATGATAGCATAAAAATCTTTCAGGATTTGCAGTAATTCTATATGTATTATTCAAGATTTTTTAGTTGAGATGTCAAGTCTATAATAAAAATGTGTTTATAATACTACATCTTCTAGTAGCTTTAGATGTATATGTATGTACATATAGAATCATAACATGGTTTGGGTTGGAAGGGACTTTATAAATCATGTAGTTCCAACCCCACTGCCATGAGGAGGAACACCTTGCACTATATCAGGTTGCTTGAAGCCCCAGCCTAGCCTTGAATGCCTCCAGGGATGGGGCATCCAAAGGTTCTCTAGGCAACCTGTTTCAGTACTGTTCTACCCTCACAGTGAAGAATTTCTTCCCAACATCTAATCTAAATCTCCCTTTTTTATTTTAAAACTGTTTCTCCTTTTGTCCTATTACTATCTGCTCGTGTAAAAAGTCACTCTATCTTTTTTAAGTACTGAAAGGCTGCAATGAGGTTTCCCCAGAGCCTTCTCTTCTCCGGGCTGAACAACCTCATCTCTCTCAGCTTTTTTTTTTATAGAAGTGCTCCAGTTTCTTGCAAGCTGTCTGCATATAGGCAGTGGAAGTCTCACTCAACTTAGTGTCATTGGCAAACTTGCTGAGGGTGCAGTCTGTTCCACTGTCCATACCACTGACAATGATGTTAAACAGTGAAGCTATGTTAGCTGTCACCAGTCACCTTATTTTCTGGGTGCCTTTGCATAGTCTCCAGGAGGATCTGCTCCATGATCTTGCTGGGCACAGAGGTGAGACTAACTGGCCTGTAGTTCCCCAGATCTTCCTGTTTTTCTGTTTATAAAAATTGAGGTTATGTTTCCTCTTTTCCAGTCAGCAGGAACTTCATCAGGCTGCCACAACTTCTCAAGTATGATGGACATTGGCTTAGCAACTTAGTCTGACAGTTCCCTTAGGACCCTTGGATGCATCTCATCAGGTCCTATGGACTTGTGCACCTTCACGTTCCTTTGGTCTCCTGCAGCGAGCATTCTCCCAGTCCCTGCCTTTGCCTTCTGAAACTTAGGCGATGAGGCAAAAAAGTTGTTGAATACCTCAGCCTATTCCATGTCAGTTGTAGCCAGCCATGTATATATAAATGTATTATACACTTGTACACACTTGTGGCACATGTACTTGTATATATTAAAAAAAAGTTTTTCAAACAGTAATGTTCATCAGAATTTAAACATACTGGTGTTTCTTGATTTCCCTCTCACATTCAATACTCTTGGTGACTGTCAGCTTTTCTAATTGTTGTTTTCCACCATTCATTCTATGAGTGTCCCCATTTTGCTCCAACTCACAGGTTAATACAGAAGTTACGAGGGATATCTGTACTTTACAGGCTACTGATATCCATGTTTTGCTTTTAAGTTTTATTGAAATGTGAGAGGTAATTGAGGGTTCTCGGATCCTTATGCAGATGGGTTACATTTTCCTGTTCCCTTCTTCCGGTCTGTGTGAATGAGTTTTGTCTGAGTAGTTGTCCGTGTGTACTTGGTAGAGCTGGGGAGGGACTGAAATGAAGTTTCTTGCAAGCTGCCTGCATGGGCAGTGGAAGTGATTGTAATCACTCCTTTAGTTTGGAGAATGGCAAGTCTTGTACCCGTTGTAGACAAACCAGAGTTAAGGATAAAGTAGGTAAAGACACTGTTTAATTTATCAGTTGGGGGGTGGTGGTGGTGTGGGGGTGGAGAAAGGAAGGAGCTGTCCAATAATAGATTTATTTCTGTATCTATTGTGCCATTTTAAGCACATGTATTTTTATATAAGCAGAGATGTGTAAACACATGGACTAGTTGCTGTTATCATTTTCCTCTGTAATCTGTATGTGCTTTTCTATAATTGTTGCACAAAATACTTGAGTTCTCTTCTTAGTTGTGATAGCCTGGGAGTCTTTGTCAAAAATTTGTGTTTGCAACCCTTGAGCCAAGCTTTAGGACACTGCAGACAGTGTTGTCACAGAGGTAGATCCACATGTGTATGTGTATGTGAAAACAAAGCGCCCCAGCTGGATGCAGTGGTTTGATCTCTAATACTTCTTTTTTTATACTATGGTGAAGCTGGTTGGCTCTTGCTATGGTCCTCTTGTCCGAGGAAAACATAGTGGGATGCATGAATGTGATTGTTGGGCTGCTGAGTGGACCTTTATGAGTTATGAAATGTTTTTCTGATGTAGTACTTTGAATTTTGTTTCAAAAGTACTCACATAAGTGTATGTAATGTTTTATTTTAATTTTAAGGTATAACACCAATGATTTCCAATGCAACTGGATGTTTTGTCGCTGATGGCACAGGACAGGGCACTGATATTGCACCTGTGGCAATACTTAAATCAACCAAAACACAAATTCACACTCACCAGATAAACAGGAATTGTAAGGGCGATGCGCTGATAGCTTTTCCTAACGACCGCTCAACCAGCATTAGGCCGAGTGAACGGAATAAAAAGTACAGGTAACAAATTAAACAAATGTAATATTTAAAGATAAACATTTATGTATACTGCATAGTAGATCAAGATTGGTTACTCATGTGACAGGTTTTCTTTCAGGCTGAAAGTTCTTTAAAATTCATTGCAGTCTACTTAACCTTGAACCTCTTGCACATAAATTTATTGACTTGTTTTTTTGTCTGTGTGACTATAAATGTAGCTATTACAATTTCAATGTTTCATTTTTATGGTTGCCTTTGCAAGGTTAAAGATTAATAATCAGCTGTGATAAAAAGAATGTTTACAGCAAAATATATATGTAGCAAAATCAATATATTTTCGTTCTAACAAGACCCAGAATCATTTTATACTAATAATGAAACTACAAATCTCTCTAAATATTTAGGACTATTTTTACGAAGACTGAGAGATATAATTACATAGATCCAGAGTTTTCTTATACTGACTATGAACGACAATCAAAAGAAGTACATAAGAAATACTATGCGGATTTCATTTCTAGTTTAAGGCAGCACCGCTTACAGAAAGATGCCACCAGGTAAAATGTTATTTAAAGGATAAATAAATATTTTGGGCTCATATGAAAAATACGTATACACGTGCAGTATTGCTTTAGTGGCACCAGTCTTATGCTAAAACTTACCACATTTAGACATGCTTATGGTCTTGGGATCTCCATTTATAATGTATTTAAAAACAGTTTCAGTCAAACGTTCATTGAGATGCTCAGAGATTACGTCCAGGGTAAAATTTATGGCCAGGGCCATGGAACATGAAATAAAACCTAAAATGAACACAAAGTAGGATGTCAAGTTTTAAAAAGAGTTGGTTATAGTTCATTGCAAAAACATAGAATCATTAAGGTTGGAGAAGACCCCTAGGGTCATCTAGTCCAACCATCAACCCAACACCACTACGCCCACTAAACCATGTCCCTAAGAGCCCCATCTACACGTTTCTTGAACACCTCCAGGGAAGGAGACTCCACCACCTCCATGGGCAGCCTGTTCCAATGTCTGACCACTCTCTCAGGCAATTTTCCTAATATCCAACCTGAACTTCCCCTGGCACAGCTTGAGGCCGTTACCTCTCGTCCTATCACAGTTACCTGGGAGAAGAGGCTGACCCCCACCTCACTACAGCCTCCTTTCAGACAGTTGTGGAGAGCAATAAGGGCTCCCCTGAGCCTCCTCTCTTCTCCAGACTGAACAGCCCCAGTTCCCTCAGTCACTACCAATAAGACTTGTGCTCTGTACCCTTCACCAGCTTTGTTGCCCTTCTTTGGACAGGCTCCAGGGCCTTGATGTCCTTCTTGGAGTGAGGGGCCCAGAACTGAACACAGCACTCCAGGTGCGGCCTCACCAGTGGCGAGTACGGGGGGACAATCACCTCCCTAGTCCTGCTGGCCACACTATTTCTGATACAAGCTAGGATGCTGTTGGCCTTCTTGGCCACCTGGGCACACTGCTGGCTCATGTTCAGCTATCTGTCGACTAACGCCCCCAGATCCTTTTCCTGCCACTAATGATTGCATTGAATCCTTTGTTGCTTTAAATATAAGAAATTGTGTGCATTTCTAATCAGCATGTGCAGGCCATCCATAGTGATGGGTTCAGTATGTGATTATGATATAACTTGCGTAATGTAGCAGATAAGGTTGAAGGATTATGTTGGTATTCTAGCCTGAACTTAAACAAATTTATGAAATGAGAATTCAATATATCTGCTTCGTATGCTGTGGAGCAAAGTCTGAGAAAACTAGACGTGACAGCTCAGATCCTTTTGAAGTTTTATTTAATAAAAAAAAGTTATAATTTTCTAAATACTTGATATGAGACGTGTGTAAGATATTTGGAAATTTAAAATCTCTTGGTTATAGGTAAAATTGATTGGAGGTTAACTTTGACCAATAAAAGTTAATTGCTCTGAAAATTAGACTGTAAGTGGTCCAGTCCAGACACGCACAGCTAAAGAATCCTTTTGTAATCTTGGCCTTTGCTATCTTTTTAGTGTTTGACTTGATGACTTCGTTGTTCTCTAAGGTATATTTCACATATGATATAATATGTGTGTTCTTATAGCCATAGTGCTTGTAACCCATTTACCTAAGTGGTATCCACAAACATGCAACAGTACAGTCCTTGTCTGAAAAATATAATAAAAGACTTTTCATTTGTTATGCTTGATTTTTTTTTTTTATAGTGAAGTACTATTAAAGTATTATTTGTTGTATTAAAAAATCTTAAGTAGTCTAATGTATAGAACATAGAATGCTCAGATTTCTAGATTTTCATAATATTTTTTTTCCCTCCCCTATAGGCAGTTTTATATTTATAATAATTCTGTGAGCATAGGTCTTAAACCAGCAGAAGGGCTTATGTCACCAAAGATCTCAGTCACAGATTTTCACAAAGAAAAGCTACAGTTCAAAATGTGTTCTTTGGATGAGAATTGCCTATTAACTAGTCAAAAATTGACAGCAAGTGCTTCTAAATCTTCAGTCAAAGAAGTGAGTTAAATGCTTGAATAGTAATATAAGCGTAACGTGTTTGCCATATTAAAAAAAAAAAAAAAAAAGCATAAGAAATTTGATCCCACTCTGAGAAGTTGTCTTGTGCTTGATCCAGATTTGTAGTGGGTTTACTTCTATGCCGTCTTCCACACAAGAGAAGGAAGATTGTAGTCTAACTTTGACACCCAAACAGCTTCATCAAATACTAATTGGTAAGATTTTTACTTTCATTACTAAATGGATATAGGTGTTATAAAAACACTAATTTGTAGTAACACAATATTTACAATTTTTCACCTTAAAATAGCTTAATTAGTTGTTAGTTTGAAATCTACAGTACTGCTTAACTAAGGCTTTGTACTCATCAGGCAGTATGGAGAGATGGTTGGGTATGAACATATGAAAGGAAAGCTTCCTTTAAAGGCCAGGCATGCTATTGACCATTATGAACGTAGCATAATAGAAGGGCAGCTCATACTCTTAAAGCTTGTTACTCCATAGTATCTAGGCCACAGCAAGATTCCTGGGAGTCTTCAGAAGTTTCTTGGAGATAACAGTGAACAGTAATACCCCAATAAAGTAAAACTTCAAGATCCTTCTTCAAAATAATTCCAGTGGAATGTTCTATGATGAAGAGTAACACCTATATTCTATGAGGGGCTCATGTATTAGCAGCAGCTGGTACTAAAACAGGTCTGTGTTAAGGTCACATGGCCAGATAGTATAGCAGCAGTTGGTACTAAAACAGGTCTGTTTTAAGGTCACATGGCTGGGTAGTAGCAAAGTGAAAAATTCCATTACTTTGTGTTGTCTTTTGAATTTTCAGTGGAGCCAGAACTTCAATATTGTAGCTGTGTATACTGATACGCCTGCGCAAAAGTAGAATAAAATAGACGTATAAGTAGAAAAAGTACTTTGGGTTTTGTAAAATATTTGGTTAATGCAATGAGCACTGGTTTGCAGACCAGCATAAAAAATTGTGATAGGAGTAAATACAGTAAGGAGATAATTTTGTCATTGCCAAATTACACGTGCAACAATTTGGTTTCATAATACGTCAAGGAGCAAAGAAAAAGGTTTATTTTCATTATGAACAGCTGGTTGTCTAGCTACTTAAATGTCTGATTAATTAAAGAAAAAGACTGATTACCTTTTGCCATTAGCACCTTGCTTTTCCCATTTAAATAGTTGTCTAAGACATAATTAAGAAATAAACATCAGCACCAATATTTACTACTGAAAATATTACAGCACATGCATGGTGCGTACTTCCAAGTTTAAATGTGAATTGGTTCTGCTACAGGGTTGTTGTAGCTGGCTGATTCTGTATAATGCAGCACTAAATTGTTTTGATTATAATGTTTTAGTAGTTATGTCTCCTTACATGAATTTTCATTATTTGAAGATCTTATTTCTAATATATTCCAGGTCCTTCTACTATAGACTTTGGTGATGTTTGTGTGGACTCTACAAATGCCAGAAAACTACATATTATCAATAACTTGTTGGTTCATATATGGATACAAATTGAGATTGAAATTGAAGAATTACAGCAGACAAGTCCATTGTGTCAGGTGGTGCCTCCTCTTACAAAGGCTTATGTTCCAGTAATATTTGAGACAAGCATGTGTGGAATGTTTAAGAAGTAAGGTTTCTTAAATTTGCATTAGTAAAATAAAGAAAAATGTCATGTGCCTGTTTTAAACTTGGAGTAACTATGCTGAAAGTGTGAACATTCGTTTGTGGTAATGTCAGTAATTCCTGCAGATTTATGTTGCCAAATCTTGCAAGCATGTATAGCCATAGTGCCACAGGTATGTCAGGTATAAAAAGTTTGCTACTAGAATTTATTTCTTATGAGAAACTTTATGAAAATACTATGCTCCTTCTGTCATGGTATTGCCTCTTTGTATCTGTGCTCATATCATACACTTCTTTCTGTGTCAATGTCCATACATTTTCTAGATTTCTAGTATCAAGATGGAACTCTCACTTTACTAATGCTGTTGTGAAAGAACAGTTTGAAGTTGATAGTCCTTGCGATGAACTTCACCTTTCAGGTGGTTTAAGTTACATGTGATTTGCATGTAACTTTGCATGAACACATGTAAGTCTGACAAGTCTTGTCAGTCTTACCTGTGTTCATACTCATTTGTTTCATTGTTTTCTTCCTAATGATTACACTTCATATGAATTTTGCTTTGGCTACAACATAATAAATACAGAAAAACTATTGAGAAATGTTTATTTTTACGCTACAGATCTTTCCCCTACACAATAAACAACAAACATCCTGGACATGTGCTGGTCGTTGCAAATGTAGTGCCTGTTGAACTTCAGCTCTCTGCAAGGGAACTGATTTTAAACCCTATTCCGGGCTACCTGGCAGAGGCAGAGTTTAGAACAACAGTCAGGGTTTACAATCCCAGAAACCGTTCTGCTGAGTTTACTTGGAAGCGTATACATACCGATAAAGGAACTGCATTTTCTATTCAGCCAGTCGAAGGTACGCTATGGAAGTACAGTGTGCGTGTATCTTAAATATCAATAATGTTAATTAAGACAAAGACTGAGCTGATGCTATGAACACTGTTTTTATATTTAGGTTGACATCAGTGTATCTGCAAAGTAGAGTCAGATTGTAGTGTTAGTAGCAGGGCAGCATTCCCTATATAAACCCTACCACCTCATCTTAAGTCTGGTTTGTTGTTTCTGTGTCCAACAAGCTCTTACGTAAACATTTTTCTGAGCTCAATTTGCTGATAGCTAAAAAGTGAGGCAGCAGTTAGCGACATTTCACTCATCAAGATGAGAGACTTTCCAAACATCCTGTGTGAACAAAGATGCTGAAAGTTGATGTAGACAATGCAAGTGGCACAAATATAATTCAGCCTAAGATTAGTTTCCACTTGCAGTATGGATCAACGTTTGTTAAAAGTGTCTGAGACCCTTTTTTTCTTTGAAAGCTTTTGTTCTGTAAGACCATGTTGGAGCTTCATTATTAGAAAAAAAACCTAACTGCTAACTAAGTTGATGCTATACTGTTCAAAAAAGATTTGACTGGATGAGGAGCTTGGTGTGCTCTGATTCTTGAGAAATAAACTATTTTGATTCTGAGTTCAGAATCAATTGAAAGCAAGAAAAAGTATATGCTCCTTCCCAAAGGTGGTATTCTACAAGAAGGACTGTCCTTTTTTTTTATTTTTCATTTTTTAAATATTTAATATTTGAGTAATTTGTGGCCACAAAAACCCCAATGAAGTTTGAATGTGTTGTACTGGATTTACTGAGATATTGCAGCTGTCATGAGAATTCAGAGACTGATCCTATTTAATTCGTTATACTGTTGAGCATCTTTGAAGTGTTGGTTTTGTCTTCAGTAATATGCCATTGATATTAATGTGCTTGTGTTATTTGTAATTTTACAATGTCATTTGATAATTGTAAATGTGTGTGATATAGTGTGTAAATTCTTCATGTTTATTTAGGCTTTGTGGAGCCATACAGCGAGCTGGCGTGTGAAGTTGTTTGGCATCCAGGGTTCAGCTCTCCAGAAGCAGAAGAATTCAACTTGTGTGTGCGTGAAGGAAACAGAACTAACTTGAAATGCTTTGCAAAGGTAACACTCCATACAGCAGGCCTAGATAAGCAGATGTATTTAACAAGTAATTTCTTAAATATATTTCTGTGGCTGTATATTCAAAAAAATATTTTAATTTAATCTAGTTTCTATTTGACATATTTACAAAAGGAGTGTTGCTCCAAAGAAATGATGGAGAAGGCAAGACAACGACACTTTGCCTTTTTCTTGCCTGTGATGATAGATTTCCTTTGGTAACACAGCTGAGTGGTCTTTACATATTACGCTGTGATTGTACTTCTTGGCTTACTTAATATAAATAAAGAAAGGTTGAGGAAGGTATGACAGTTCTTTTTGTTACATTNTTTTATGTCATATTCCTTTGACGCCTTGGAAATTGCCATATCTAAAACCTGACTGTGTGTAAGTTAGAATATTGGCATTCTTATTGCTATTAAAATCCCTGAACTATCTTGTGCTGCTAACATATTTAGGATTAAAATCATCGTGGAGCTTGTGGTATTAAATTTAATTATTTTTATCTTGCAGTTAACTCAAAAATGTATCAGGGTTTGTATCTAATCACTTTGAATCTAGAGACATTCAGTGGATTGTGTGAATCTTGTCCCATACTTGAACTGTGTGTTTTTCTATTTTAATAGTTCTAATGTATACATTTCTGCAAGTGTCCACTCATTATTTAATGAAAGGAAAACTGGGCTGATTATTTATTTATACTTAATGATATGTTATTTAGCTTGCTTGTTTTCTCTTCTTTTCTGATAGCTTGGTCCTACAAAAGTTCGGTTTATGGAACAAAAGATACCCTTCAGTCATTGTCCAGTGGGTTTATCCACTTGTAAGACTGCCATTCTTCAAAACACAGGATACAATCATGCCTACTTCCAAGTAA
>VXAV01001115.1:11338-37378 GCA_013399715.1 Alectura lathami
CCTGTGGGGGTGGGCAGAGGACGGCGCAGCCGTGTCCCTGCTTTCCAGTTCGGGGCCGACGCCGGAGCGCAGGAGGTGGGCGTCCGCCGAGCTGGCGCCGGGGTCCGTCGGCGCTTCCAGTCCGTCCCGGGCGGTGCTGCGCTGGTTCTTCCTACCGGTGACCATGCACGGAGCCGACAGCAGGAGATTCAGACAACATTAATCTTCTAGGATGGAGAGAGATGACTTCACAAGGGATAAATAGAACTTTATTTAAATAAACATTTGTGAACATCTTTATACAAATTACAAGTCCCCACACAATCCTCCAGCTCTGCCTAAGCGCCAAAGCTGCCGGGAGGGCCTTTGAGCAGATCCACCAGGATGTCGAGCAGCTGGCTGTGCTGGTGGTGCAGGTCCCCGGGGATGGCTGCCATCTCGTAGCACAGGCACGTCTCCACCATCTTGGAGAGCGAGACGCGGAAGTCGCGCAGGAGGCGGATGGTGTAGGAGTCTCCCTCCAGCACCAGGAGGTCGCTGTCTGTCAGGGAGACGGTCGCTCGCCAGCCGTCGTCTTCGCGGGGAGAAGAGAGCGGGTGAGAAGCGGGCACGGCGCCGGGCTGCTCTGCCCCCCCCGCCAGGCGCACCGCGCTCCCGTCTGGGGGCTCCGCGGGGCCAGAGCACTCCCGCAGACGCCTGCCAGCGCTCTGAGCCATCCCGCAGCTGACAGCGCAGCCTGTCGGCGCCCCAGGGCCGCAGTGCCCAAAGCCCGGGGGCTAAGGCAGCGCCCACCCGGCGGAGGAAGGGCTGGGGAGGACGCCTCCTCCCGAGCTGTGCTGACCACCAGCCCAGCTCCTCGCCCCCCCAGGGACGAGCCTCCAGGCTGCCTGCTCTCACCAGAGAGAGGCTGCCAAGAGCAGCTCTCAAATCGCTGCTCGCGGCCCCCGTACAGCAATGCCCAGCCCAAAGCAAGAGGCTCAGAGCTGGCCGAGGACGGGGCAGAGCAGTTGCAGGGTGGACATCGCAGGCAGCCAACCTGCGGGAGGAGCGGGGTGCCTGGCTGTCAGCAGCAGCAGCAGGGAAACCTGCACCAGGCAGCACACGAGGAGGCGCAGGCAGACGCCTCAGCCCTGCAGCGCCGCGCACTCACCTCGGACGTGGATGTCTGTGTCGGTCATGAGCAGCACAGCCAGCGGGTGGACCTGGGAGGAGTCCCGCACAAACACCCCCCCGTTGGACTTCACCGCCATGAAGTAGGTCAGCCAGCGGCTGTACAGCTTGGACGCCTCCCTGCACGGGGAACAGCTCCGTCAGCCGCAGGGCCGGGCGCCCAGCACAGCCCCTCGGTGCTGCGGAGCCGGGCGGGCAGCCGGCGGCCCGCCACGTGCAGGGACGCGCTCACCTGTTGATGGTTGACTTGTGGAGCAGAACGGTGCCAGCCTTCGTCCGGTACGCGTAGCTGTTGGGCTTGAACTTCCCCTGACGGGTGACCTTGCCTTGTCTCACCTGCAACGAGAGGAACGCCTCAGCCCCTGACGCCGCCGGCGGGTGTTCCCAGGCTTCCCCACAGCCGTCTCCCAGGCGCGCGTAGGGGTGAGTACATCCCCTCACGTCCAGCAGTGCCTCTGTCTCAGCAGAGTGCGTGCATGGGGGTGGCCACACCCGCACGTCACCGAGTGCCACGCAAGGAGCGGCCAACAGGAGGAGAAAGACCCCATCTGGACGGCTCCAGCCAAGCTATGGGACCCGAAGCACGTGCTAGCGCAGGCTGGGTGGGCTGCTCCACACGAGAGGGATCCAGGGGCAGGGCGGGATCGGCAGGCAGGAGCACCAGCAGGCAGCCGGCCTGGGGACGGGCTCCCAGGGGAGCAGGGGGCCCACAGCGACCAGCAGCTGCAGGGGGAGCCAGTACCTGGATGAGGTTGGGGTAGAGCCCAGCCATGAGGACTCCCTTGACCAGTTCCTCCTCTTCGCTGTACTGGTTACATACGGACGAGGGCATGGTGCAGTCAGAGGGGGATGACACCAGGAAGGCTTCGTAGAGGTTCTCCGAGAACTGCTTGACGAGGCCTGCGGGGAGCAGATGGCACCAGCCGTCACCCCCCCTCCTTCGCCCCGCCATCAGGGAAGGGACCCCAGCAGGACAGACCTCCCCCGCCCGTGGCCTCCCGGCAGCCAGGGCTGCACCTGCACTCACGAGTGCCAAAGCCAGACCCACACCCATCTGCCCACCTCTGCACCGTGCTTTCCACCTCGGCCTCTCCAGGGGGCAGGAGGCGGCAGGCCTCTGGGACTCACCGTTGATGAAGCGGAGGCTGGGGCCGTACAAGTAGTAGTCCTGCAGGTAGTTATCCCTGGCCCGACTGTCTCTGCGCCTCAGCACCTCCTCCCAGCCCGCCACAGCTCTGACAAAGGCGAGGTGATCGCTCCCGCTCTCCCGGCTCAGAACAGCCTTGGCCTGGCAGACAGACGCTGCGTCAGTCGGGTGGCAGCCGCCCCCCCGCCCGCGTCCCACCTTCCCCCCGGAGGCCTCCTCACCTTGTCCACCTCCGCCCGGTTCTGCAGGCTGCTGCTGAAGGGGTCCCGGGTGAGGCAGGACACGATGACGAGCAGAGGGTGGAGGCAGCGGTAGATGGATGCCAGCACGATGGCCTTGGCCAGCCGGGGATCCGTGGAGATCTGGGCAAGGCGCTTGCCCAAGGTGGTGAGGGCTTCTCGCTGGTCCAGCACTCCTGCGACAAAGCCACCCACGAGGGCGTAACCGCCAGGTCCAAGCAGGGACAAAGAGGCACCGGCTGCCAGGGGAACCCCAGGAGAACCTTCCCACTGTGCTGGGGCTGTTTGCTGCCACCTCCCGCAGAGGCACACGGCGCAGGGGTCACAGAACCACAGCATGGTTGGGCTGGAAAGGGACCCTACAGCCCATCTAGTCCCACTCCCCCTGCCAGGGGCTGGCTGCCACCCCCCAGATCAGGCCGCCCAGTGCCCGCCCAGCCGCACCCCCAGGGATGGGGCACCCACAGCTGCTCCGGGCAGCCTGGGCCAGGGCCTCACCGCCTCTGGGTGCAGCATTTCCCCCTCCCAGCTGACCCAAATCTCCCCTCTTTCAGAGAGCTCTGTGTCTGCAACAAGCACCCAGACCTTCCTGGGGCTAAGCCCCCCCCCCCCCTTTATTTTTTTTTTTTTTTTAACTTGGAAAGTTTGCTCTGCTTTTGAGCAAAGCAGTGCAAGAAATAACACAGCGCTACAATGTGTGCAGTTTCTGAAGTCCCTGTCAGCTGCCACCCCTATCTGGCAACAATCCTGCCCAGTCTGTCCCACAGGATCCTGTGCCAGCTCTCACTTCCCACTTCCAGACAGCAAACACGTTCCCAGCATGCCCACGCCAGGACACAGCATTAGCTCACCGATTTCCTGCAGCAGGATCACTGCTTCATCCACAGCTTTGATGTCAGGGCTGTCCAGAGCCTTGGAGAGAAATTCAACTGCCTGCAGCAAAGAGGGGGCAAAAAACGACGGCATGTTTCCCATACCAGCGTGTGAGAACCCCCAGGAGCCCGCTGCTCTGCCCAAGGGCCACGAGCTCCCCCCTTGTTTGGGATTTCCCTTGTTACAGGGATGTGAGCTCAGTCCTCTCTGTTCTTGCACAGAGACACACCCTGTACCCTAAATAATCTGCCTATTTCCTGGTCTTAACTCCTCTAGACAGCCATGCATTTAGGAAAGCAAGAGCTAGACCATCAGCATCCCGGCTGTTTCCTGCTCGAGTCTGCGGCCAAATCCCCCAGCTGGGGCTGGCACCAGGCGGACCGTGCCCTGCGTCACCAGGTGCAGTCCTGCAGGCGCGCGTCGTGCTTACTGTTTTCTCTGGCATGTGGATCTTGGCCTGAACCACCAGGTTCTCCAGTGGGGTGCGCAGGATCTCTGGAACCTGGTACGTTGGCATCTTGTCCAGGCGGCTGCGGGGGAAGAGGTGATAGGCAAACCCCGACTGGCAGCGGCCAGCACGCCCTCGCCGCTGCACCACGTTCGACTTGGACACCCACACCGTCTCCAGGCAAGACACCTAGGAGGAGGAGGAGGAGGATTAGGCACGAATGCTCTCACGGCTGCCTGCCCAGTTCAGATGGAGCCTTCCATCTGGCCCGCGGACCCTGGGAACCCCTCACAACCAACCCTGCTAAAGGAAAAGGGAACCCTTGCTGTCCTCCTGCGCCCCGCAGTGCCCGTCCGCAGCGAGCAGCAGCAGAGGCCCGAGCCACCCAGCACGTGGAAGGACACCAGATGCCAGCTGCTGGACATCTGCGGGGTCTCCAAACTGGGTGCTCACCCCACGCGGAGGAGGTGTAAGAGGGGTGGGAAGGGAACAGGATTTGCCTTTGACTTCTTTGAAGACTCCAGACTTTTGCCTGTCAGCAGAAGCTGATGAGAAGCCTGGCAGGGAACTTGAGGAAGGCAAGAGACAAGTGTCTTGTGTGCCAAGACACAAACCCAGTCCCCAAACAGGGATGCAGAGCCAGTGCCCCAGAGGCCACCAGGGAAGAGGCTCTCCCATCCCCTAATGGCTTCTCAACATTGCTCTGAAACATCCACGAGCTCCACCAGGTCCCAAATGCGCTCAGCAAAGAAGGCATCAGCACCTTGGTCTTGAGATCATAGCGCTCCTCCTTGTGCGTGCCGCTGTCCACCACGTGGACGATGTCGTTGATGGTGATGGAGGTCTCAGCGATGTTGGTGGCCAGGACGATCTTCCTGACGCCAGGCGGGGGCCGCTGGAAGATGTTCTGCTGGTCCATCATGGGGATGTTGGAGTGCACTGGCAGACAGAAAGAGAGTCAGCCCCACCCCGCCGAGCTGCTTCGCCGCGCAGGGCCAAGGCGAGCAGAGATTCTCGGCCTCCCGTGCCACCACCTCCCACCTCCAGGAATGGGGAACGGGGCGGGGACGCCACTTGTAATACTGGCATCACTGTCAGCAGCTTCCTGCCACCAGGGCTCCAGGGGAAAGGCAAAACCAAACAACCCCTTCCACACACACCTCCAATCACCTCCCATCCCGCAGAGGTGAACGGCACCACCAGAATGCCACCACGGCCCCCTCCCTCCCACAGCTCTGCAGCCTTCCCATTTCAAAGGGCCACGGGGCACAGGTTCCACTTCACTAAAGCTGCTCCCTGACAAGGACCTGTAACTGCTCTGTATCGCGTTTTCCACACTACAGATCAGTGACGCAGAGAAATTCCCAGCAACTGCACAGAACAGCAGGGGAGCACGGGAATGTGCAGGCTTCTCAGAAGAACACCTGCCTTTTTTTTTTTTTTTTTTTTTTTAAAACCACAGAGCTGTTCACAGCTGCACCCCTTCTGACCTTATTTGACATTGAATAGGGAAGACTGTTAAAAAAAAAAAGGGCAAAAAATCCCTAACAAAACAAAAAATTGAAAAGCTCTGCAAGGCCATACTGACTTTCGCTTTGCGCTTCCCTCCTGGACACAAAGCATTACATTCACTAACAGAAGATGAGCTGTGGAGCACACCTCCGCCCCACCAAACAGGTCCTGAAGAGCTTTGCTGTTTAGGCTCAGCATGCAGCTCCTGCGACACAGAGTTCATCAGCTTCCTCCCTGCCTGCTTCCAAGCCAGCTTGGTTTGGACAGCCTCTGCCCGGAGTTATTTGTGCTCTGCACGCACCAGAGCGCGCAGCCTTGCTCGGTATCTGCATGCAGCAGCTGAGGGGCTCAGCAGGTCGGCTGGCCTCTCCTGCTCTGAACCCTGGGGGAGGCTGGCCCTGCCACCTCACCTGGCAGGACGAGGTACCGGCTGTTCTGAGAGCCCAGCATCTCCAGCAGGCGCTGCTGCACCCCTTTGATTTCCTGCCACCCGGGGAGGAAGCAGAGGATCCCACCTGTAACAGAGCAAGAGCACGTGACCCGGGAGCCAAGCACAGCTCCCCACCTGGAGACACGCGCTGCTCCTGCTGCGCACGCATGACGCCGTTATTCCCCCAGTCCACAGCAATCCCCAGCTCCACGAACCCAAAGAAAAGCAGGGCCCGGGGCTGCGACACCTTCTGCCAGCCTAAGGAAACCTGCATCACATTTAGCGTGAACGAGGGACAGACACGGCCACGATGCGAAGCCAGGCACGGGGAAACGTTCCCCTGGAGCGCAGCTGCTGTGCTGCGTCTGCGTCGTGACCTCACGTGGGCAGGAGTTCAAAGGCTGAAAGGAACAAGGCCAGCTGCGTTCTGGGCGTGAATGCCTTCCTCAGCTTAGAAACGCTGAACGCTCCTGGAAGTGGTGTGAGCATCCTGCCTTCCTCACAACACCAGCACCTCCCAGGGGAAGGTGCGCGGTGGGGAGGGGTCTCCAGTACGGGAAAACAACTGCACTGTGCAGCAAGTGCTGGGGCACGGACAGGGCTAGCACTTCAGGAACTGCCGGGTCTCGGGACACTGCCTGGGAGACACACCAGCCCAGGACTCAGCAGCTGGCCTAGTTTCCAGGTGTCTTTCTGAACTCCAGAAAAAAAAAAAAAATGGTCTGCATAGTGCTTTGAGCACTAGCCACCTCTGGCTGAGCACTGAGGACCCAGATGTCCCAGCCAGAGACTCACAAGAAGGTCACGTCACACTGCTTGAGAGACCACCGACTTCAACCGGAATCCAAGGCAGCCCTGCAGAACCCAGCACAAGATTTCCTCTGCACAGGGTCTGGACTCTGCAGGTACTACCTTTTTTTTTTTTTTTCCCCCCCTTTCTTCTCCAGAAAAACGTAAAGGGGAAGAGTGCAAAGCAGAACCTACCTGGTTCTCCATGGGCATCAATCTGGAGCACGAGGTCGGTGATCAGATCGAGATCGAGGACACATTCATCATCTGATTGCTGGACAAAACAGGAAGCACAAGAAGATGACTTTTTGGTACAGGTACCAAGGGAGCTGGCTAGGAGAAGTGCCATCCCAGCTCTGTTGTTTGCGAAGAGGGATGGTCTCGTGGGTGAAGTGCCGGCTGGTGGCTGCCACCACATGCAGTTTTTGAGTTTAAAACCTTTGGTGGTACGAGAAAAACTGGCAGCAGAGCTGCAGCCCTGGATTCTGGGAGAGCAGACTTCAGGCTGCTCAAGGAACCAGTCAGTTGTGTCCCCTGGCTGCTCTCACGGGTACTGGGGTCTGCCACTGCTGGTCACTTGTTAAGAGCCATCTTGTAGGAGTGTAGGAGCAGGCAATCCCGATGTGTCGGGAGTCAATCAAGCAGGCAGGAGGCCTGAACAGGGAACTCCTCCTGGAACTTAGGCAGAAACGCAAAGAGCATGGACTTGGGAAGCAAGGTCAGGCCACACAGGAGGCCTACAGAGGTGCTATTTACTGTTGTAGGGAGAAATTCATGCAGCCAAAGCTCAGCTGGAACCGAAGCTGGCATGTAGTGATGGATAATAAAAAGCTGGATTTTTGTGTTTGTTTTTAAAAAAGCATATCAACAGCAAAAGAGGGACTAAATTGGCTCATCACTTAACAAGGTTGGCCACCTCAAACAGGGGTGAAAATCAAGCAGACACGTGATGCCTTCTTCACCTCTGCCTTTCACAGCAGATGGGTTGGAGCTGCACCACCCAGGGAGCAACAAGCTCCCAGCAGACTGAACCTGCGCGGGGTTTGCTGCTGCAGCTGAATGCACCCAAGTCTGGGGCCCAGTGACACTGAAAGAGTTGGCAGACGTTAGTGCAAGACCTCTCTCAGTTACTTGTCAACAGTCTGGGGGATCTGGAGAGGTCCTGGTCAACCAGAAGCTTGCTTCTGTTACTGTGATTTTCACGAAGGGCAAGAAGGAGGATGATCCTGGTAACCACAGGCCTGCCAGTCTCACTTCAGTACCTGGTGAAATTATGGAGAAGATTATTCTGGGAGTTATTGAAAAAAACACTTGAAAGACAACATGAGCCCAGACCAACACGGGTTCAGGATTGACAAGCCATGCCTTACTGGCTTGATATCCTTCTGTGACAAGGTTGCTGCCTACAGGATGAAGAGAAGGCAGAGCATGTGGTGTTTGGGGATTTTGAGAAAGCTTTTGATACTCTCACAGCATCCCCGTATACAGCTGGATGCAACGTGATGGGTCGGGCTGACAGGTCAGGCTCAAAGGGTCCGAGCACGTGGGGCTCCACCAGGCTGGTGGCCAGTCACTGGTGGGGTTCTGCAGGGCTCTGTGTTAGGGCATTTTAGCTAACTGGATGAGAGAAGTGATGGTCCCACTACACCCAGCACTGGTGTGGCCTCACTTCAAGTACTGTGCAGAGTCTTGGGATCCAAAATATAAAGGATATAAAAATGTTAGAAGGCATCCAAAAGAGGGCAACAAAGAGCGAAAGGGCTAGAGGGCACAACGCGTGAGGAGCAGCTGAAGGTACTCTGTTTGCTCAGCTTAGGGGAGATCTAGGGGTGGCCTTGTTGCTGTCTACAACTTCCTCACGGTGGGGAGCAGAGGAGGCGCTGATCTCTCCTCTCTGGCAGCAGGTTGCAAGGGAATGGCTTAGAACTGTGTCAGGGAGGTTCAGGCTGGATATCAGGAAAAAATTCTTCACTGAGAGGGTGGTCAGGCACTAGAGCAGGCTGCCCAGGGAAGTGGTCACAACCCCAAGGTGTGCTGGGTGTTCCAGAAACGTTTGGACAACGCTCTTAGACATAGTTTAACTCTTAGGCTACCCTGTGTGGAGACAGGATTTGGACTGAACGGTTGCCATGGGCTCTTCCAACTCGGGACACTGTGACTGCAGGAGGCTACATGCAGATAAACACGCAGCGACCCAGCAGACAGCAGAAAGGCGCACAGGCTGCCAAAGCGTCTTCTGGAGAGAGCAAGTGCCTATCCCGGCACAGCCTGCCCAGGAGCAGGAGCCAGGGACCTCAGGAGCCTGCGTTCGGCTCCATCTGGCACCTGCTCCTCTCACAACTGCTGCCAGCTTCCTCTGCTGCAGTGCGAGGATGTGCAGTCTCCTTCCTGTTCTCTAGACTTGGAAGTTGGCTGACACTTGGGTATCTCTGTTGACTAGCACCTAATAAGCAGCAAAACTTAAAATGAAATTTTGGGGACAAAACTGTGCCAGGTGTACCTCAGCCTTCAAATCCACCAGGCACAGAGCAGCAGATTGTGAGTCCCTCTGTAATTTGGAACACATGTCAGGCCAGAGCAGGGAAAAAGGAAAAAAAAAAAAAAAACAAACAGCCACAACAGAAACAGAAGGTGGTCCTGAGTGCAGTGGGACACCCTCAGTAAGATTGCTGATGATACAAAGCTGGGAGAGTAGCTGATACACCAGATGGTTGCTCAGCCACAGAGAGGAACTTCCAGAGGCTGACAGAAACCTCGTGTGGTTCAGAAAGAAAGAGCACACCCAGGGAGAAACACCCCAGGGTCTGAAGCACCTCTCCTGGGTGGAAAGACAGAGCTGGGACTGGTGAGCCTGGAGAAGAGGCAGCTCAGGGCGTGTTATTGATGTGCATAAAAATCCAGCAGGGGGAATGAAGAAGAGGGAGCCAGGCTCTTCTTGACAGTGCCCACTGACAGGGCAACAGGCAAAAACAAGATGCAGAAAATTCTGTTTAAGCACAGGAAAAACATTCTTTGCTCTGAGAGAGATTAAATACTGTCTTATTAGAGGCTGCCCAGAGAGGCTGTGAGTACCCTTGGAGATGTTCAAAACCTCCTCCTGAGCAGCCTGCTTGGGCTGACCCTCCTTTGAGCAGGGAGGCTGGCCTGGGTGTACTGCAGAGGTCCTCCAAGCTGAGTGACTCTGTGATTCCATGACCCGCAGCTGAAGGAAGCTCACTCACAGCAAACAGTACACATCTAGAGGGCATGTTCCAGAAGAACATTTGGGAGCAGTAAGACCGGCTGCAGAAAGCGGCCATGAAGGCGCTCAGTCATGCAAGACGATGAGCGCGCGGGTAACAAGCCTGCTGCAAGGCACAGCCACCCTAATCCTGGGCGAGGCTTGCAGGTTTGTGTACACACAAGTCCCGGGACCTGTTAGCTTACTCAAGCATAAACAAATTTCACATTAAAGAGGGACAAAAGTAATTTAGACATGAAGTCATCTTTACCCATAATTCAAAATACAAGTGATTCTGCTAAGCTGATTTTAGCTCACAAGGGGTGACTTGGAATTCAAGCTAAGCAACGCTGCCCAGGAACCACAGGAAAGAGGGAGCAGTTCCAGGCCCAAACTCTCCCCCTGCTGCTAAGCCAGAAGGCAGCCCCTCATCCGAGGGGAACAGCTTCAGCACCGCACTGCACACCCACCTTTATCTCGTAGTGCCGGTGCCGGTGCCTGCCCAGCTTGGCCAGGATCTCCTCCAGGTAGTACTCCTTCACCGGGTACATGAAGCCCGGCACCTTGACCACAGGACAATCCCCAAAGTAGTGCGAGAAGCGCTGATTGTCTCCCGTGGCGCTCATCAGGACCAGGCGCAGGTCCGGGTTCAGCTTCTGGATGCCTTTCAGCAGGATGAGCAGGAAATCCGTGTTGACGTCTCGTTCGTGCACCTCATCGACCACGACGTGGCTGACGCCCTCCAGGCTGGGGTTCCCCTGCAGCTTCCGCAGCAGGATGCCCACGGTGCAGAAGAGCAGGGCTCCTCCCCGGGCAGGGGGCTTGCTCTCCAGTCGCACCTGGTAGCCCACGTTCTTCCTCATGTTGGGACCCAACTCCTGTGCCACGCGCTGGGCGACCGAGATGGCGCTGATCCTCCTGGGCTGGGTGATGACGACGTTGCAGCGGGCGCCGCGGCCCTCCAGGATGTAGTGTTCCAGCAGGAGCTGGGGGATCCTCGTCGTTTTCCCACAGCCCGTGTCTCCCGCTATTACAACCACAGGGTTCTGCTCAATGGCTGAAAGGATGGTGTCCTTGTGAGGATCCACGGGCAGCGGGTGGCTCTCCTGCCACGAGGATCCCCTCCTTTTCCAGAGGGCCAGGAGGTTCTGACTAAGGCGCACTTCCTCCGCCTCCAGCATCGGTATGTACGTCTTCCCCGTGATCGCGTCGCTGATCGCACCGGACTCCTTGCTCAGGTTCATCATGTCATCAGCAATCCGGGGCCTGGACTCCCTGATGTCCACTGGATACTGGGAGCAAGTTGTGAGGGAGAAGAAGGTTAGTGACAGGCCTCAGAAGGACGGGAAGAAGTAAGAGCCTGAAATGGACTCAGCCGGACGGGCCGTGCAGTGACCACAAAGCACACCGAAGTCTCTCTACATTTCAGGTAACTCAGCCTCTTAATTCTCACTTTAAATAACCTCAAGTCAGAATGCAACTTGAGCAGCTCCCCGCATTCTCATCACCGTGTCCCCTGACATTCGCAGCCTGTCCTACCAGACACACCAGCGCCTCTGTGTCAACTGACAGGCACAGAGCTGCACCTCACGCTCTCCAAGCCAGCGACTATGCTGTACGCAAGTGATGCGACCTCCCCTAGAAGCCAACTTTATGAAGCCATGAAGTTGCACCACCACTCTCCTCACCCCCAGGAAGTCTAGACATGTACCTTGCACAAAACATAAGTGTTTAGCTAAGCCAGAAATACTCAATCTTTGCAAAAGAAAAAGAAAGTCCAACATCCCACAGGAATAACTAAAAGCAACAACAGCAGGCCAGGAACTGACAAGAACACAACTCAAGCCATTGGCCCAGATGTTCAGCTACAGATCAGGGGTTTTGGAGTCAGCCATATTCAGAGCCACGAAAGCAGCCTTCCACACTGTGTGACAGCTCACGTGCACACAGACGGGAGGCAGGCCAAGTGCCTTCAAGATGCTGCTGTTTTTCTACCTGCTCTGACCCTTCATTCAGCCACTTACAACAGCTCCTTGAGAAGTGGCTCCTGCCTCAGGCATGGACTGGTTTCCTACCATACTCACTGCCCCTTTGTTTAGTTTACAGGATCTGCAAGATACAGTAAACATCCCCAGAGCTCTATGACGCTCAGCACCAAGAGCGCTGCGCCGTGCTGCACAGCGACTTGTCCACTTCCACAGGAATTATTTCCAATGACTTCAGTAAGCTACAGACATCCACGCCTGCGCTGTGCCCACCCTCACCTTACCTTCGCACTGACTCCAGCTTTGACACAGAGTGCTCCCATGGAACCCTGTCCTGGCACAGCCTCAGCTCCCATGGGTGCCTGCCCAATCAGGGAGCGGGATCTCCTGGGTGGGCACTGCCAGGCGCGGGGGGATCTGCACCCACCACTAACGTACGTGTGCTGTAAGAGGCATTCCCAAGGGAAATCTGCAGATGTTCCAGCATCTGGCCTTTGTAAAGTAACAAGGCACAACCAGAGTTTTAGGGAAGCAGGAGCTGCACAGGGCAGAGGTCATAAGCCTACCACGGAGACTAGACACAAAAACTGTACTCTCCCACACCCCCACAGGCCAAACAACACAGACACACAGCACAAATACATCCAGAGAAGGCCCACTGCACAGAAGCGGTCTCCCCTTCCCCAGGGGTCAGCAAAGACTGATCAGTTTTGTGGCAAAACATGGAGCCATAAATTCCCCCACCACTTTGACAGGGAGCTCCCAACCTGTGCACAACTTCTGAAGGTGGTTCTGGGCAAGCCTTACGTGGTTCAGATAGTTCTCAATCTTGCGCAGGGTTGCTTCAGGGACTTTGATGTGGCAAGGTTTCCTCTGGTTCTCACCAAGCTCCCGGAGTGAAGTCATGTTGTACATGGCATGGCTGAGTGGGTTGTTGTTCTTGTCCACTAAGCCAAGGCTCTGCAAAGGACAGAGGCCAACACGATCATCAGACAGCACCGCTGCATGCAGTGCGCCAACAGATGCAGGTCCTACAGGTTCTGATGGGCCAGCTCCCCACCCTGCAAGCCCCAGATCCTCCACTTCCTGCTTTTGCCATGGCAAGAAACAAGACATGCTCCTCCCACAGCTCTGCTGAAACGGACCCGTGGAAGCCAACAGCTGCCTGCTCCCAGCACAGTGCTCACAAGAAGGTCTCAAACAGACCTGTCAGAGAAACAGCAGCCACAACAGTACGTGACAAAAACCTTTTCTCCTGGGGCTAACTCTCTTGCTGAGGCCATGGTATGGCGTGACAATTCAGTGATAATCCTATGCTGCTTTCTTGGATTTCCCCTCTGCTGACTCTGGAGTCTGCGGCAAAACCTAATACAGCAACGTGGCCGGATTAGCTCGTCTACAGGAAGTGGCAGATGGTCTGAGCAGACAGCACTGAGGTGTCCAACGGAACACGCTAACGCTTCAGGAGTAATCTCTACACATCCCTTCGCTGAGGGCTCAAAACAAGCACAACGGCCTCCACAGGCTCATCACAGGTTAGATACCAGAGAGGCACAACAGCAATTTAGGCTGAATCCTAAGGCTTGGAAATATGTTTACAGAGCATGAAATCAGATCAGGAGGTTTCAGGTGTCACCACATCAGGTTCAAATATGGTAAGTCAGGTGCAAGGAGCACTTCTGTGTGGCAGATTAGACATGGGGTGTGGGAGCCACGAGTGCTTACCTTCAGCTTCTGACAGGCCAATGCTGCTGCTTTGTTTTCTGCCTCCACCTTGCGACGGCCCTTGGCAGCAAAAGTCATGGGACAGGGCCAGCGGAGCGTGAGCTTGCAGATCTTGGTCTTGGTACCAACGGTACGGAACTGCATGTATTCCTGAAAGGCACGTAACCAACGCCAGGTGGGCGGCATGAGCGCTGCATGGGCAGAGCTCCAAGCACACGCCAATATTTCTAAGCAGAGCTTAAACTGGTATTATTTCAAACAGCGCACAAGAACACGTTCACTTCACTGAGTCCCGCACTGAGTCCCACCCTGAGCCCACAGGTGGAAGCAGAAGTGAGAGGAGGCAGTGGAGAACATCACTGACAGCATAACGGGGCAGAGCACAGCTGGTGTTTGCTAGGGCCTGGAGAGGAGGTGGCTGACACATACCGGGGAGCAGAGTCACCGGGTACTGGCAAGAATGGAGGTGCAGAAAGACTCCACTAGCACAGAAATCACACATTTCTGACAAACACAGACTTGTGTTTGCTGCAGGCATTAGGGGAAATGAAAACCTATCTTAGAAAACAGACCCCTTCATTCAAAGAACAGCTCCTCTACTGCCCTGACCTCAAGTGACAATACTCCTGGCGCTTCTGTTAAGACACTTCCTTATGCCCCACCACTAAAGACTTCTCTTGCTCTTCAGGCTGAGTTTTGTAGGCCTGGTTAACCTCCCTTCCCTCCTCAATTCTCAGCTGCCCAAAGAAGCATCCAAAGAGATTCCAGCTGGAGTCTTCGAGCTTCATCTCTGCAGGTCCCTGGGCAAAGGCCAGTCCACAGCACCTTACCTTGACTGTGGAGGAAGAGGTTGCAATCTGAATCACTTGGGCCAGGAGATTTTTGGGGAGCGGGAACTGCGTCAGAGCGCGGATGGCAGTGTTGTCGTCCGTCATTTCAATGGAACCCCCCCCTCGGCTAGATGGAAGAGGAGAACAGTTTGATACACAAACATCCACTGTGTGCTCAGACCCACCTCCCTTCAGGTCTGCTGCTGAGGGCTGAAACTGAGTAAAGGCACAGGCAACCTCAATCACCCCATAGATCTGGCTGTGTCCTGCTACTAAGATCTGTCAGTCACAGAATGGTTGGGCTGGAAGGGACCTTAAAGATCATCCAGCCCCAGCCCCTGCCGGGGGCTGGCTGCCACCCGATGGCTCAGGCTGCCCAGGGCCCACCCAGCCTGTCCTGGAGCACCCCAGGGATGGGGCACCCACAGCTGCTCCGGGCAGCCTGGGCCAGGGCCTCACTGCCTCTGGGTACAAAAGTACAAGTCAAGTACAGAACAATCACCCAACACAGTGATTTCACCTACTAAAAAGCAATGAAGCCTTTATACTATAACTGTAAACCAGCTTTTAACTGAATAAAACAAAACAAACAACAAAAAAAGCACAGTTAAGTCATTTCTAAATCCAAAGAGCATCCCTAAAAACAACCACCAAGTCCTTACTAATTTTCCTGCTGTTGCCTACTAAAAATCAAATATTTGTGCTCATAAAATATGAAGTCAAGTAAGCAACTATGGTGATGAGAAGGAGCAGACTCAATATTGCCCCCCAAATTGAGGGGATCAAAAAAGGACTCCTGCCTGCCCTGCTGCTGGAAACAGAAATCCCTTTATGCTCTGAAGAATAAGAAGGGCAGCCAACAAGTAGGCAGTACTGTACCCAAAGGGCAAGACTCCAGAGACGACACTTGGGCATGCCCTTGGGACAACAGCCAGGTACAGGACCAGGCTGCCCCACCACCCCTCACACAGAAAATGGCACAAGTCGGTGCCTGGCCCACCTACAGGTCACGCCAGCAACGTGGGAAGCTGTAGCTCAATTCTGAGGAACTACAGAGGTGTGTGAGCTACAAAGGAGAAATCTCTCTTCTTTACTGCCCTGCACCAGCAGCTATCAGGACAGACTGACCTTGCATCTCTGCCTGGGGTTCGAGCATCCTGATGTGCCATGGGTAAATAATCAGAGACGTCGATCGCTTCTTCTTCCAGCTCTCCCTCCTCCAGTTCCCCTTCCTCCAGCTCCCCTTCCTCCAGCTCTTCTCTCCTCATGGCTTTGGGCATCCGGCCCTGTTCCATGGGCTGGATGGAGTCGTCCGGCTCCATCCGCCGCCAGCAGGTGGACAGGTCAGCGAGGGAAGGGCCGGACTTGGAGCGCCACTTGCCCTCCGAGCACCACCTCTCATCGGGGCAGCCGAGCTGGTCGGCGAGGAGCCGGTACTTGGCGGCGTCAAACAGCTCATTCCTGGGCCCCAGCAAACCCCAGCCCTGCAAGGGAGAAACGCTCTGTTAGACAGCTGCAGTGACAGGACAGAAATAGGGGACTGCGGGAAACTGAGGCACACCTGGTAAAGGAGAAGTGCAGAGCGATTTCTTCATATTACACAGAAAAGGGACTTTCAGAAACTTAAAGCTTTCCTCTGCCCACTACTCCTCCAGAAAGGAAACCTACTCGCTAACCTCACTTCCCGGAGCACAGCTGCCTGGTTTCCTGCAGCTTGTTAGAAAGGCTGGGCCGAGATCTATTGGTATTTTAGAAAGTTCTAACTACATTTAGCATTTTGCCATTCTGAAACCCACCTCAGAGCATGAAAAGCATCTTTTTGGCAAGGCTAAATCCAAGCCAATACAACCTGAGATAACACGACAAGAACTCAGCGAACGGGTCGCTTCCTTTCTTTTCACCCCCTTTTCTCTTCCATTTGCCTAAGCAGTACCAGACCCCCCACAACCAACCAGGCTGGAAGCAGAAGCGCTCTCCCTCGCTGCTGGCCTACCACCTGCGCCAGGACTGAGCCATACATGGAGCTCCAGGCTCCCCAGGCTGCACCACACACCATGTCTCCGCAGCTCGCTGCAACCAGCTGCAGGTTACGCCCTTAGGTCTCCCAGTGGTCCCTTTTACTCCGTGCTGTAGGAGTGCCTAGGACAGCACGAATTCACCCCGCTAGCTGCTGTCCTCAAAGTCGTGCTCAGACACTCCCTGCCCCAATTAACAGAGCCGCTTACTTAAAGCAGCATTTGTGGCTGTTCCTATGGCTGAGGCTGCACAAGGCCTCGTATGATGAGGGTTTGCAGTTGGTTACAGGTCTAGCCAGCAAAGCATGTGGGTTAAAACTTTGCCTGCTTAATCTATGGTTCCAGGGTTGTTTTGCTGTTTGTTTTTGTTGTTTCATTTTCTAATTCTGAAGTGAAAGCAGTTTAGCCATTTCCCAAAATTCAGGAAAAAATAAATCCCAAGTATAGGCACAATTTTTTTTTCCCTTGAAAATCTTCAGGCTTGCAAAGAAAGCCAGACACAATGCTTTCACTGAATTCTGAGGTTAAAGCAAAAAATGTATTTCCAGTGAATGTCAACTGAATGAGCACCAGCCAGGCATCAGGTCCAGTCAGTGTCCTGCGAACCACGGGATTAAAGCAACAGCCGAGGCAGAGGCCAGCTGAAGAAATGGCTACTTTCAAGGCTGCAATCCTCAGCTTACAGTAGTTATTTCTCACTGTAGCTTTCCCGACCTACAAGCAAATCAACAAGCTCTCCTGTTGTCAGAGCACCTGCAGCATCTTTTCTAGGCTCCTTTAGGAAGCATTGCTGCTACTCCAGAGGTGAAGGGGAAACAACAGCAAATCCACTTGCTTGGGGTTACAGATGGAGTTAGTGGCAGAGCTGGGGACAGAACTGCACCCGATTCCCAGCCAGCTGCTCTGTAACGCCGTATCTTGAGCAGTGACCTTTATAACCTTGCCTGATCCCGGCTGTGCGCACATCGACCGCTTCTAGCCGCAAATAGGAGGCAGAGCAGCGCGACTTTCAGACAGCAACAGTGAAACAGAACACAATTGCCACGCCATGGGTTAAGGGAGGGTGAAATGAAACTCTCTGAAGCTGCTTTGCTTGCAGTACACACAGGTAGATTTACAAGTGTGAGTTAGTGAGTGGTAACAACAAACACTGGAGCAAAGCTGTACTTCTTGCCATAGATGTTCAGACCAAGACAGGGGCTGATCCAGGCCTAGGACATAAACAAAGACCAGACCTCAAAGAACACAGTGACTTCAGGCCTGGCTGTGGAAACATGCCGGCTTTTAAGCTCAAGGCTTTGCCCTCTACTCCTGAATAACAGACAGGCCAATCAAGAGAGCAGACAAAGACAGATATAAAAAAAAAAAAAAAAAAAACAGAAATTGCATCACCAGAACAGGCAAGGCCTGCACACTCTAAGGCTTGCTTCGTCAAGATAAGGAGGAAGAGCAGAAGCTCACCTTGAAGAGCTGGCATGCAGCAGCTGCTGCCTGTCTCTCAGCATCAATCTTCTTGGTCCCATAGCCTTCCACTTCCACATTCTTAGGCCACTTTATGTGCAGAGTGACTTTCTGAAAAGCAAAGACAGCCAGTGACGTGAGACAGTACAGAGCAACTTCTCCCCTTCACCAGGAGCACAGTTACTTCAGACATCTCTGAACTCCAGGTAAAGAAGGGAACCACACCTGAAAATCTCAAACTGCTCACTCGGACGCTTTTTGGGACGCTCCATCCCAGTAAGACAGGAATAACAGCCTGGACACGGACACGAGGTGCCCACAGCCGCCGAGGCAGGCCCAGCAGGCAGGCTGCCTTCCAGCAGCGGGCCATGTCCTCCGGGCCCAGCTCTGCAGGCTGCGGCGTGTCAGCTCGGAGGAACCAAAGGCCAGCAGCTCCTCACGAGAACTATTCAACTTCAGAGTGACTGTCCTGCGTGCACTGCAGTAGAGCAGGCCATGCCTGAGAGGCAACATGCACTCTCCTACACATTTCCAGTTGCATTGGCAAGCACATTTCCTTGCTGTCACTAATTAGCAGCGTTCTGCACCACAGTTACACGGGCAGGTACCACACGGGCAGATGAGAACCCAGCCTTCAGCTTATTTTGCTCAACACAAGCTACTAAGAGAGCTAACTGTGCCAGCCAAGCTCCTCTTATTCCAACACAGTTGGTTCAAAGCAGCTGAAACACCCGCAGAGGCAAAGAACACTGAGAGCTGAACCCTGCCCTTTTTGAAAAATCCTTCCAAATCAAGAACTTGTTCTGCTCCTGGCCCTGCAGATGCTGCAGCTGATTTTCTGTACGGCTCTGAGGAGAGAAATGCCTGAGGAATTCTCTCCTGTTGCTGCAGCAAAGATGAAAGGTGGCGTTTGGGTCTGCTGGGAAAACCCCACCTCTAAGGCTAGAGAGAAGGCTCCTGCCTGTTGAGCAGCCTCCACCTGGCTGCCTGCCTGCCATCTGAGCCTCATCTTACTGTAGGAAATTGCTGCGTATTTTGCCTAGGGGCTCTGCAGGAAAAGGCACAGACCTGCTGAGAGAAAAGTTGTCTCATGAAGGCCAAGCTGCTCACAAAGAAGCCCTGTCCATTTCCAGCCCAGAGCTCCCCAGTTTCTCACCTGTCCTTCTGTCCCTACATATCTTTTCCTGGCTTTTTTTTTTGCCTTTTTTTTTTTTTTTTTTTTTTTTTTTNAACCTTCATTTTCTCCAAGAGCTACTCTACTTGTTTGCTTTTGGGGATTATTTTTCAAGGAAATCTGAAGTTATGGCCATATTAATCTACGTAAGCGCTAGCAAGAGTTTGAACTGATTAGCAAACTAAAACAATGAGGCACTGGTTATGGCATTCCAAAATACAGGTTAGAAAGCTGCACCACTGCTTGAGGAACAGCAAGCAACACAAACTCACAAATAATAAAGCAATTCTAAAGTAACCATGACTAATGTACTGCCTAAAAATCCAGGGATGCTCAGAAAGGATGAGGTAATGAGAACCATCTGGGAAATTTTAAGGCAGAACGTTAGTGGAAAATGTTCACCCATCCGAACTGAACCTTTTCCTGAAATGTATGTTACAGTTACACTTCAGCTGGAAAGGGCTTTCTGCTCGAGAATGAGAGGTCTGGGGTCAGAGAGGCTGTGTGATAAAAGGAGGCAAACCCTTCAACCGAGAGCACCCATCAGCTAAGGCTGCTCAACTCAGCACAGACTGGGATGTGAGTCCCGGATCCCAGCAGGTGCTCAAACCACTTGGCAAAACATCTGCCTGGAATTCCTCTTGTTCATTTAACAAGAACAACAAGAAGTCTACTTCATTTTTCCCTAAAGTAGTACTAGAAGCCTCCCTCCACTTCCAACAAATTCCTCTTTCCTCAGGCTTTCTTCTGCACTCACTCTGCTAGAATACAGGAACAATAAAATCGAGCCCTACCAAGGCTAAAACGCAGCTCTCCCCTGTTCTAAGGCAGCAGGTTACATGGCCCAGTGCATGAGAGCAGGCTACATGTCTCGCTGCTGAGAAACGCCAGTCACAGAGAGAAAAACCATCCTTTGTGTCCAAAGGGAGAGGAGCCGCTCTGTCAAAGGGTCACTCCCAGGTTTCGCAGCATCCTGGCTCGTTTGCCACTCTCTGCAGCCCCAGCACAACAGTTACCTTTTTTCTTGGCCCATTAGTATGGATGTAAACCAGTTTGTCCCTCGCATGAGAAATGCCCAGGGCTCGTCCAATCACGCTGTTGAGCAAGTTTTTAGGCTGTGGAAATTCCTTCAACAAGTCTCTGGAATCTGAAAAAAACAACAGAAGAACTCAATGTCTTCCAGCTCTTGTGCAGTCCTGTTGGAAGACGTGTTGCAACACCTGCTTCACTGCAGCTCTGGGAGCACAGATGTCTCCAGGGTTCCAGACAGAAAAGCAAGAAGCGTTAAGGGGTTCACCTGCAACATCTCCAGGCACAGGCAAAATGGTGCACAGGAGCGAAGTCTCCTGAGAGCCAAATGCAAGACAACACCGCGCTTCTGCACAGCCAACAGCACTGCCTCCAACCCTTCTCCCGAAACGCAGAGATATTCTGTCCCCCCCTCTTCCAAAGTCAGAGCACCCTCCACTCAGAGCTGCAGCACCGACACAGCCTAGCCCCACGGTTCAGTGACGCTGAGAAGCCCTTCCAAAGAGCTGTGTGACTGCTTCCCCACCCCTAAAAACACAGCACCCACGGAAAGCCTGACAGACAAGGCACCTGGCTGAACCTGAACACAAACACCCTCGCAGAGGATTCAAAGCCCAGGCTAGCGCGCGCAGTTGGTGCCGTTTCCTCACTTGGAAGACAGAAGTGGCTCTGTTTGCCATCCTTGGACACCAAAACCCAACGGAGCAGTGACCGTCTGGAGCAGACGTTGGTGTTTGCACCCACCTCCCCAACCTCCTCAACCACGCACGTCACCTGGGGGGGAAATCCGGGGCCTCAGCAACACGTGTTACACGTGGGATCCAGTCATCGTGAGCGTAAAATGGAGCAGAACACTCTGGGACTTCCTACTTCACCCCTAATCCCTTCTTCTGGGAATTTCCTGGGGCTCAGTTAGAAGCTGGGAATGTGATTTTGTACTCAGCCCCACAGAGAGCCCCCAAAAGCCAAGTCTGCCAGCACAGCCAGACTGGCCCTGCTGGGAAGGTGGAAGGCAGAGTCCAAAGGAGGCAGGGCCCCGCCCTGGCAGGTGATGACATTTGCAGGAAGGGGATGTTAACGGCCGGCTCAAACAACACATTTAAAATATATAAATAAGAACTGCACACACCGAAAAAAAAAAAAAAAACACCCCACAGACCCCAAACAGAGCAACATTACCCCCACCTCCTGCTGCAGCCAACTCCCTGGTGCCAAGAGGAGCAGTTTGAGCTGGTGAGGAAGCTGCTCGAGCTCACCACCCACCACCTGTGCTTGGCAGAGCAGGGGCCCCCCGTCCTGAGCAGCAGCCTGGGTGAGATCAGACAAAGCTCTGTGTGGTGATGGCTCTGGACGCAGGCACGCTCCACAAGCGGGCAGCTCCTGGTGGGCAGCTGCAGCAGGAGGGAGGTGCCACCCCTCCCGGGCTCTGCCACAAACCCAGAGGTGATCTGCAGCCCTGATCTCACAGAAAGGTAACCCAGGAAATCGGAGTACGCTGAGTTTTGCTGGGTTCAGAAGTCAAGCAGCCAACTGTACGGATCTGAAGAGACCAAACCCAGCATAAGGGAACAGGAGAGGGACAGGCAGGAGATCCCCTGGCAGTCAGAACTTTGTCAGCCAGCTTCTTGCAGACCACCTCTAGGTCTGGGGACTACTTCTCAGAAGGCTCCCAGTTCTCTAGAAGTATTATCACAGAATCACAGGATGGTTTGAGGTGGAAAGGACCCCTCAAGGCCACCCAGCCCTGCTCCCTGCAGCGCATAGGGACACCCCCAGCTGGGGCAGGGTGCTCAGAGCCCCCCCAGCCTGACCCTGGCTGTCCCCAGGGACGGGGCAGCCCCCACCTCTCTGGGCACCCTGTGCCAGCGCCTCCCCGCCCTGAGCCCCAAGAACTTTTTCCTCCTCCCCAGGCTCCATCTCCCCTCTCTCAGGGTGGAACCCTTCCCCAGCCCCACCCCACCAGGCCCTGCTGCAGAGCCTGCCCCCTCCTTGCTCACAGCCCCCTCCAGGCGCTGCAGGGCCGCTCTCGGGGCTCCCGGAGCCTTCTCCTCCCCAGGCTGCACAGCCCCAGCTGCCAGCCTGGCCCCACAGGAGGTGTCCCTCCCCTGGGGCATCTCTGTGCCCCCTCTGGACGCGCTCAGCAGCCCCACGTCCCTCCTGTGCAGAGCACTCCCCGTCTGGACGCAGGGCTCCAGGTGGGGTCTCACAGCGCCGAGCAGAGGGGCAGGGTCCCCCCCCTGCCCTGCTGCCCACGCTGCTCTGGGTGCTGCCCAGGATGTGGCTGGTTTCTGGGTTGCGAGGGCAAGTTCCAGCAACTGTAAGAAGTCAGCACTGTGCAATCTTCCCTACTGCTGGAACCTGGAACTGCAGACTGAGCCACCAGATCCAAGGAGAAGCGACCCGACCGTGGCTCTCGGAGCATCGCCAGGACCTGCCATCACATCCTCCTGAGAGCTCTGATGGCAGAGCGGCTATAACAAACACACACAGTGACTGGCTCCAACAAGTATTCAAGAAAAGCTCTGCAACACAGGCAGATGAAGACACATTCTCAAAGCAGCTGCACAGCAGGAGAGAACCAAAGCCATCAGCACACAGCACGAGCACTCACCTGAAGGCCAACCAACGTGGTTTTAGGGAAGTCGGAAGAGTTACGGTGCACCACGGCAGACCCAGAGCTTTGAGGCTGTGGATGTTTGGTAAGGTAGAACAAAATAAACACACTGCTCATCACATCACCCTCGCCTACAACAGCGTAACAGCCTGATCCAGGGTTCAGAAATAAAGTTCTTCTTCCAAAGCACTGAAGAACCAGCTGAATCTCACAGAAACAGCCTCCAGAAGCCAAATGGAGCAGATCCTGCAGGGATCTGGATTCCTTAGCACATGGAGGCATACTGAAATGCAGCCTCCATGGCTCGTGATAAGGATGCTGAGAGAAGACAGGTCGCACTGCACGGCCACAACTGCCGGACCCCGAGGCGCAGCCGGAGCTGGCTCTGCCTGGCGTCACTCCAGGCTGCGAGCCAGAGGACAGCACCCAGCGAGCCATCACAGCGACCCCCTGCTGCGCCCCGGACAACGCCCACAGGGACACGGCCGTGCACCGCCCAGCACAGCAGGCCTCCCACCATTCAGCGTCAGCACCGCCGTCAGGAGAGCACAGTGAAAAGCCCTCAGGCTGCAGCTCCACACAAACACCTGGGACAGTGCCCGGGGGGATGCAGCAGGAAGAACGCTGGGTTAGGAGCCCTGCTTGTGCGTGAAGTACCCTCTGAGTACTGCCCAGGACAGCACGAGATGGTCCCAGCCTAAGGAAGAGCCACACGGCAGTGCTGTGCAGCAATACGGCAAGCACGCAGCACCCGCCAGACTGTCACCTGTCCGAGGAAACTGGACGAGCAGTAAAACGTTAGCCCTCTGCACTTCCAACTCACATCACGGGGACACGTGGAGGGAGGAGGAGCATCGCCATTCCCAAATGCACTATTAAATTCACTTAATAAATGAGAAAGAAATAGAAACCCCCAGCAGCAGCCTGTATTATTTGGCCTCTAGTTGCTCCCCCTTTCGAGAACAATACCCGGAGGAATTCTGTGAGATGTAACAGATGGAGGCAAGATGTACATTATTTTTAAACGCCTGGGGGGAAAAAAAAAAAATACCTAAGGACAGAGCCAATCCCTCAGGTTCTGAGGTGACTTCTCAGCAAGGACTAAATATTTCATCCATTCTTGAGTGAAGAATAGGATCTCTAAATAACAAAGCCTAGTTCTGGCTTGCAGATCAGCTTCTGAGTTAGCAGCTGAGACACAATGTCTTCTTCACAGCTGACAAAGCCATATTCAGCAGTGCCATCTGACGCACCCGCAGCGACTCGAAGGCTTGATGGATTACCCTCAGTCCATTCTTACCCTGAAACCAAGAGCTGAAAGGATCTTCTTCAGCATGGAGCTGTGCCCCGCTCATGGTTTTTAAAGAAACAATCCCAAAGCGCGGCACTGGACTTGCAGAACGTTTCCTCCCCCGACAGCCTGGATTCCTTGGCACCTTCATCCCAAGAGCGCCTTAGCTCTCTGACTGCTGAGAACAGGTATTTGGGTAGGAACACTCCTAACGGCAGCCACAGCCCCGCAAGGAGCGCAGCCCCAAACTCTGGAACGAAACAGAGCTGATTTCCATTCCCAGCTCCAAGCAGAACCAGCCACGATGTCTTTACCTCAGCTCCGAGCCCATGAAGGGATACCAAAAGCCTGTCTGGATAACAGCCAGATCAGGGTGGGTTTATCAAAGAAGCCAATTAACTCATTTCTGTTCCTCAAAGTCAGAGAGGACTTCAGGTTAACTTGATTGTGGAAGCCAGTGATAAATCCAAGTAAAGTTGAAAGAAAAGGGGGAAAAACAAACAAAGGAACAAACAACTCCTACACGTGGTGGCTAAGCCTTCTGTTAACCTCAACAGGTCTGACAAGCACAGACACCACCAGGTACAGCAAGAGCACAAACAAAACGGCCTACAGTCTTGTTCGGGGAAGACAGAGCAGCATTAAGCAGATTTCAGCAGTTTCTGCCTTCCCTCAAATTCTCTTCCCTGGAGAAGCAACAAGCCAAGCATCCCTGGAGAAGCAACAAACGAGCAGCAAGGACGAGCTGCTGAACACAGCACTCATCGGGATGGAAGCCCAGCCACCTCAGCGAGGAGTGCTCCTGATACATCAGCAACCCACCGGGAAGGAGAAGGCCTTGCGGCCCCACGACACCCCACTTCGCAGGAATCGGCCCAGGCACGTCTTACTACGGAGAGCTGGAAGGAGAACCTGGCAGCTTGCTCTGGAGCACACCATTCCCTTTTCTTTACTTCAGCCACTGCGACCAAGGCTCCTTTCAAGTACACAGTACTAAAAGCCACACGCAGTTCTTGCCTAAACAAGAACACATCTAAACATTGTTCAAACTGACCAGCACGGCAGGGGACGGGAAGGACCCACAGGCAGCCTGTGCCCTCAGACACCCAGCGTGCAGCCGCACACAGCCCTGGGCAGTCCCAGCAGACCAGGCCACATGGCACCCAGCAGCTCAGCCCAGCCCAAACTCACGATACCATGAGGAGGGAACCGTAACCAGCTGCAGAGAAAGGTTCCTTCTTAGAGCAGAAAGAGGTCAGGAGCAGGTGAGTCTCTGCAAGGAGGGAGAAGTGCCCCCGGCCTGGCTGAGCGGGCAGCGGAGCTGTCCTCACGGCACATCCTGCTCCAAATCCCACTGCGTGGGCCAAGGGTGGCGGACCCGAGCATCCTCTGAACACGGATGCCAGCCAGAGCGCTGAGGAGTGAAGCATGAAAGAGGGAAAGAACTGGTTTACTGCTTTTCTCAGGCAACACCTCAATCAGCCCGCTGAACGATAATTCAGGTGCTCTAGAACCCCAGACGATCTTACTCCAGAAGTAAGCTGATTTGCTCCAAAGAGTTTGAAGACAACAGTTGGGAGTTTGGAGTCGGCTTCAACATAAAGCTCAGCACAGCTTCCAAAAGGAAAGCGGAACTAAGAACCCAAAGAACTCAAAAGCAAGGACAAAATTAAAAATAAATATGTAAAGAAGTAAATGCTGAGGGATGCGAGGGAAGCTCAGAACACAGAGGGAGGAAAAAAAAAATAGAAAAGGAACTTTAATGTATAATAAACCAAACTTGCCAAGTGGAGGATGACAGTCTAGGAAACAGAACTCCGAGCAAAGCAGCGACTTTTACACAGCAGCCACGGCGGGGAACTGCACGCTGGCCGCCCCCAGCCCCGGCACGGGACTGCCCGCGTCCTTCCAGACCAAAGCACGCTCCGCGACCCAAGCGGACGCAGGTGCAGGCCCACGACGCCCAGGCGCTCCCGCAGACGCTCCCGCGGTAACGGAGCGGGGCAGGGAGCATCTCCCCCGCCGTGCCCCGCCCTCCCGCTGCGGGACCGGCGCTCGGGAGCACGCAACCTCCCGAGCCCCGCGCAACCCCCTCGGCTGCTACAAGCC